>VDFB02285439.1:0-101626 GCA_007258455.2 Sequoia sempervirens
TCCTTACCTAAATTTGTCCATTAAAGGGTCTCTTCAATTGAAAGTTTTGGTAGTAGATAATAGCATTTGTCAAAGAGATTTTTGTGCATGGAGAGGTCAATAAGGAAATATGAGGACAGTCCATAAGTGACTCAGAAAGGATAGTGAAAAGCTACAAGTTTTAGTTTAGTCCATGAAAGACACTGACAAGGTTAGAATAACAGTATGGTCAATGGTGGACAATCATGAAAGGGAGAGATTTGAAATGGGATTAAAGGCCCTTTAAAATCTAAAGAATGGTTAGATACAATAAAATAACCAAAGGAAAATTTCCCTATCATGGCATTCATGCCAAAAGGCTAATGCAATAAAAGGATAGAGCATGGAAATTTTTTTATTGTGCATTAAGCCTAAAGAGTCTTACTATGCATGAAACCTTCTAAATGATCATTCATAGGGCAGTAACCATGAAGATAGTGATGATTGAATATGGGATAGAGGGCAGAGTTTTAGAGTTAAAACAATGGTAGACCTCAAGGATAGCAATTAAAGTCAATCAAAGAGGACTTTGGGTTGAGAGATTTAATAAAAGCAATGAAGACAAATAAAACAAATATGGATTTTTTACCCCTAAAAGACCTATGGCTCCTTAAGGATTTTGACTATTTCAAAATTTCTTACACATGTTTAAAAGTTTAAAGTAGGGAGGTGGCAGCAGTTTAAAAGATTTATTGGCTAATCAAGGATGTAATGTCCTTAGTGAAATTTGACTTGTATTTTCAGTTTCAGGCCTTGGACATTTCATCAAACACTTGTGTTGCAACTGTATCCTTGCTAGAATCTGGGATTTCTATTTTGTGTTTCTTATTTGATGTGATATTGGAATGCTTAAAGTGACTCTGCTAATTGATTCCAATGCTACTATAAATGCAATGCAAGTATTGTTGAAGTTGCTTATGCAAATAAGATGATTGACATATAATGCAAAGTGCAACTACAGTATTTTGGTATTTTAACAAACAAATGTCTTACAATCTCCAACTCCTTATTTATTGATCCCAAGTAATTACAATGATTCACCAATGTCACACAATGCAAAAAGACTTCCAAAATTGCTTATTACATCAACTGCACTAATTGGCAGCAATTACAACTAAAGTCTTTACTATTATGCTATAAGTATTGTTATCAACAAATTCACTACCTACAGTCCAACAAGACAATGGAAGTATTCAAAACTAAATTAAAACTGGAATCAATGCCTTGGAATTGAAAGGATGCCAACTATGAATAATGTGATTATCCACCCAACTCGATTTCAGGAAAAGACGTCTATAAAACTCAGGTCGTCTTTCCCATTAAGGCTCTTTGTCTTAATGTGTCACAAACTCCCACCCGTCATAGCTCTCCACTCATGATCTGTCTCATTTGAATTTCTATCAATTATTTCCTAGACTTGTCACCTTTATTGACTCCAAGCTTGCATTGAATAGGTCAAGCAACTCCCGACTCAAGCTTTGTAGACTCCCTCTCAAGTTGACAGCAACAGTTAGAGATGATATATATATTTTGTCTTTATTCTGAGATGAGATAAACTACAGCTCCATGCCTTTCTTTTCCTTCTTCCAAAGTGCGATCTCCTTAATGAGTCGGCGCAATAATATTGAGCCCACGATATTTCCTTAATGGAAATTGGATGGATATTTGCAATATGATGATCTCTTTAAATAATCAATCTCTTTGTCTTATGCAATTGTTTGTCTTTACTGGTAGCTCCCAAAATCGCATCTTTCCCTGAATTTACCTTCCAACGATCAAACACATCTATTTCATTTATTCATTCAATCCTCCTTTGTTTGATATGACTTGTCTTTTGTTGTTGTTGTTTGTCTTCTCCAAGTAATACGCCAGCGGCTTACTTTAGTCGTCACTTCTTATTTTTGTCTTCTTATGTAGATGCTGAGTAAGTTGGTTGCTTGCCAGCTAACTTGTCTTTATCTGATTTCGATTCTTCCCTTCAATATCGACTTCTCCAAACAAATAGAAGACTCCAATCTAAAGAATCAAATCCTCAACTAGAATTGAATTCACTATGACTGAAAGTGATCACAAATACTACAAATATTCTCTTCAAATTAATATTCTCCAAATTTCCACAAACTTGGTCAAAGACCATTAAGTTTGTAAACAATCGAATCTCAACAATGAATGCAATAATACATCAGCTACTGCAATGGAATGACAATGGCAATAATACAACACTGCACTTGTAAATTCTCCAATTAATCACCTATAGAAACCTGGATGGATTTCTCAACTCCAACTAGGGTCGATCTTTCACAACCGAACCTGGCACTCTAGAGTCTTCAAACCCTCGAGTGAACTAAGCATTCAGCTTCAACTTCTTACCATGTAGGTAATGAGAAAATGAATTTCAAATCAAGTGTGTCCAAATGCTTAGCCAACAACTTCTTAAATAGATTTCTCATTCACTTTTCCAGAAACTTCTAGAATATAATATTATTTTATTATTTAAGTGACTTTATGATATAATATTTATTTTAAGTCACTTAAGTCAATTTATTGTTAAATTAATTAAATACCAACTCATCCCTTTTGATATAATATTTTATTGGAATAACTTAATAAATAATTAATTTAATATACCTCCAATTCAGGGACATGACAAAGGATCACTTGCAGGCATCTAAGAAGTTGTTGATCAGTTTAGAGGTCTTTATGAGTAGTCAAAGACAATTGTACACATGTCCTATTATTATGCACAGAGCAGATGAGGTAGTTTGGTGACCTGGACAGCAGGTTGAGGGTATTTAGGAACCTTCTAAGGAGCATGTTCATTAAAGGAGATTAAAACAACTAATTGTACCTATCTTCTATGCCACCTTTGGATCCTTTAAGAAAAGTCACAATAAAATAATAGTTTTCAACACCCAAGGAGAGATTTGACATTTTCAAACAACTGTGACACATGTCACATGTTAATTGTAAAAGGTTACTAAGAACTAGTAAAGGCTTGTTTGCTAAATATACGACCTATTTCATCCTTAGGAAGTTCTTTTCATTTTGGCAAAGCATTGTAAACTTGACTAAAGTTTCTTTCTAGTCATAGTGACATTGTAACTTCAATTTTCAGTCTTCAGACTAAAAATAAAACACTTTGTAACACATTTTCAAAGCAAGAAGCATATTTCAGACTTGTGCAAGCTGTGAGAACACTTTTTCAATGAAATTCAGTGATTATTGCTTTGTCAATAACTATTTTCTTGTGTGTATGTATATGAGTGATTCATATTTCTATGATTTTTATGTGCAAATCTTCCAATATGTTTCCTTATTCAAGCACCTTTTAAACTGAAAAATATGTCTTATACAAGTCACAAGTTATGTAGCTGAGATTTACACTATTAATTTGTGAAAACATACTCATTTTTCCTTCTTAAATTTGTAAACATTACAACTTTCTTGTGAAATACTTATGCATTAGTATGTTAGACCTTTGAGTTGTGTGAAAACTAGCTGAATAACTAAGAGATTATATATCAAAACAGCAGAAGAAAATTGTAAACATTTAGGTGCATCACCCATAGAGGTAGTTTTAATTCATGTCATCCTTCTATCCTTTTCCATCAACAAAAGCAATAGTTTAATAGGATAGGTGAACACCAAGAGAACCAGCTCACCCTGGAGGTTAACTCTCACATCCTAAGCCCACAATTAGGAGAGTTATCCCATGTTTCATCGGTAGGCTGAGTTTTGCAACTCAATAAGGGTGCACTATTTGGTGATAACAATTAGTTATGCAATGTGAAGTAATGCTTTGAGTTTGAAAGATGTGCAATGCAATGTAATTAGTGATATGAATATAAACTACAAAATCTATTTTTTACAACCAAATGTAATTGGTAGTTGCTCATACTTATTCGTTATGCAATGTGAAGTAATGCTTTTAGTTTGAAAGATGTGCAATGCAATGTAATCAGTGATATGAATATAAACTACAAAAATCTATTTTTTTCAACCAAATGCAATTGGTAGTTGCTCCTACTTATTAGTTATGCAATGTGAAGTAATGCTTTGAGTTTGAAATATGTGCAATGCAAGTGGTCAGCGATATGAATATAAACTACAAAAATCTATACCTTGTTCGAAAGCACCTGTTTTAGGCTTTTAGCCATAATAGCAAGATAAAATGCTTTGGTAGACATGTATGAAAAATGTGGTAGCATAGACAAGGTAGTGAATTTTTTGGAAAAATGCCTCAAAGAAATGTGGTCTCATGGTGATGGAATTCCATGAAAGGCCATAGAAATTATCATGGAATTCCATCACCATGAGACCGCATTTCTTTGAGGCATTTTTTCAAACAGTTCATTGCCTTGTCTATGCTACCACATTTTTCATAGATGTCTTCCAAAGTAATTTACAACCAAATGCAATTGACAGCTGCTGCTAGTTATTAGTTATGCAATGTGAAGTAATGCTTCAAGTTTGAAAGATGTGCAATGCAATGTAATCAGTGATATGAATATCAACTATAAAAATCATTTTTTACAACCAAATGCAATTGGCAGTTGCTACTACTTATTAGTTATGCAATGTGAAGTAATGCTTTGAGTTTGAAAGATGTGCAATGCAATGTAGTCAGTGATATGAATATAAACTACAAAAATCTATTTCTTACAACCAAATGCAATTGGCAGCTGCTCCTACTTATTAGTTATGCAATGTGAAGTAATGATTTGAGTTTGAAAGATGTGCAATGCAATGTAATCAGCGATATGAAAAATCTATAGCTTGTTCGAAAGCACTTTTTTTTAGCCTTTTAGCCATAGCAGCAAGATAAAATGCTTTGGTAGACATGTATGAAAAATGTTGTAGCATAGACAAGGCAATGAACGTTTAAAAAAATGGCTCAAAGAAATGTGGTCTCATGTTGATGGAATGGCTATGGCTTGTCATGACATTCCATCACCATGAGACCACATTTCTTTGAGCCATTTTTTTAAACAGTTCACTGCCTTGTCTATGCCACCACATTTTTCATACATGTCTACCAAAGCATTTTACAACCAAATGCAATTGGCGACTGCTCCTAGTTATTAGTTATGCAATATGAAGTAATCTCTGAGTTTTAAAGATGTGCAATGCAATGTAATCAGTGATATGAGTATAAACTACAAAAATCTATTTTTTACAACCAAATGCAATTGGCAGCTGCTCCTAGTTATTAGTTATGCAATGTGAATTAATTCTTTGAGTTTGAAAGATGTGCAATGCAATGTAATCAGCGATATGAATATAAACTACAAAAATCTATTTTTACAAGTAAATGCAATTGGCAGCTACTCCTAGTTATTAGTTATGCAATGTGAAGTAATGCTTTGAGTTTGAAAGATGTGCAATGCAATGTAATCAGCGATATGAATATAAACTACAAAATCTATTTTTACAAGCAAATGCAATTGGTAGCTCCTTCTAGTTATTAGTTATGCAATGTGAAGTAATGCTTTGAGTTTGAAATATGTGCAATGCAATGTAATCGATTTTTTACAATTAGAAACGTGGTCTCATAGACAAGGCAAGACTCATAGAAAGGAGCACAACAACAAAGGCAAATATAGGGTTTTCCTTCTTTCAATCATAGGGTTTTCCCTTCTTGCTAAAGAACCACATCAAATATGATGTACATGAATTGCATAAAAGGACAACATCAAGTAACTTGAAGAGGTGTGATACATAGTGTAAGTTTGAGTTTTAGTCTGACATACAAATATGAAGTCATTTTAAAAACTGGGAAATAATGTGATTTAAAAAATTGAAACTTTATAATATATGTGCATACTTAACTTTATAATGCATCAATTTAACATGACTTTACAAATTCAATGTACATGCTTACAAATGAATCCTACGAACCATCTGGGTCTTCTCTACTCTTTATTGTGTCAAGTATTGCCTCATGGTCAGACTCACACACCTTCCACAAGTTCTTGTTTGCAGGTCTGCCCCGATATTTGATCAAATGAACATTGGCTGCTATGACAAGGTTGGAGTGGTGAAGAATCTTCTGATTTGTGTCAAAGTCCTCAAACTACCAAGCTAGAGCATTCTTAACTGGGTACCTTCTAAGCCATGTTCTAGTAACAACCACCAAACTTGTAGGATATTCTATATTTTCTCCATCTATAACTAGGGCCTCCAATTTCTTTCTGGCCTCGATACGACACAAGTAATAATCTATTCCCTCTTCATTGTCTTCATCTGCAATCACTGCATAAACATGCCTTAAATTGATATGTTCATCCAGTTAGATGTATTTAATGAACATTACAATAAAACTACAAAGTAAGATAAAACTAGGAATTTTGTATTAACTATGCAAGAAGATATATTACCTGGTTCTAATAAATCTGATACATGATCAAAGTCAATGGATGATTGCATCTCCATGATTTGTAGAACCATCGGGAGCTAATACATTTCAACTGGGGTTAGATTTCTTAACGACCAATCGTCAACCCACTCTTTTGAGTTGCAGTCATTCCATGCTTAAAGTGTACATGAAGAACAAAAGCATGCCATCTTAAACGTATGGATAGTCCATGAACTTGCATTGGAGCTTCTAAAAGAGTGTAGCTCACTCAATCCTGTTAGTGTACAACAGTCCTCATATTTTGCAATGTTAGTATCATCTACCAACCAAAAAAGTCAACGAACTAAAGAATTACCTTCGTTACCTTTACCCATAGCATGATTAAACTAGTGGACAATAGATTTTGCATCTGTCAACTTTGGACTATCTTTGTACTTTAACTCTTCTCATGCTAAGGATCTACACATTCCTACACCATCATGCTTCCCATTTCTATGCTTGACCTCTAAGAAATTCCACATATGTTGAACACCACTAATCTTATGCATCCTGCTCAACCAATAAAACATTCTAGAGTTCTTGAATTGCAATGTACAATTATCTAACCATATGATATGCTCACTAAATGATATGCCCCTACTAGCCAAATCAAGTTTTTCATGCAAAAGCAAAAGAAAAAGAGGCTTTCATTGCATGAAATTGCGTAAAGGATATAAAAGCTGGAAAAGATTTCAAGTGCATGTTGCAAGGAAGGATATTTTAATAAAGCTCATTTTATTTTTCAATATCATGCATTGAAAAAGGAAAGGAAAACTCTATGTTGCAAAAAGAAAGGAGGGAAAAACATTAAAAGAAGTTTTAACTTTTGTTGAGCTTGAGTTTCTTCTTGGATTCTTTAGGGTTTCAAGAGGAAAGAGGCTCTTCTCCATGCTGCAAATTGTAATGTCCCCTAATTGGAAATTCCCTAAATTTTCCCTAATTCCTTAATTTAGATAAACAAATGGGTTAGAGAATATCTTTCACCTGATTGAATTCCTACACACAAATTAGAAACCATTTACCACAATCACACTGATTAGCAAAATAAAACTATTTACCACAATAATACTAATTAGCAAACTATCATAATTAAATATTAGTAAACTCATGGTCGAATTATCAATTCAATCACAAAACATTTTAATTTCCTTGGAGGGCTCAACCATAGGAGAGCATGGGAGAACACATCTTGATGGGGTGCCTAGGATCCTCTACCCTAGGCCCAAGAGTTTCTTCTTGGGTTCTTTAGGGTTTCAAGAGCAAAGAGGCTCTTCTCCATGCTGCAACTTCTAATGGAGATCAAAAGTCTAGTTTCCCCAGGTTCATTTTATGCAAACTGTGTGTTTGGGCCATCTAATGTAGAGGAAAAGAGTATGGGAGTGGTTGCATGGCTCCTAGAGGTCATCATTTTCCTTCCATGCAAAGACATGTATGCGGAAACAAAGAAAATGCAGTTTGCAGGTTTGTCCTCTTGAAACCCTTCCAGTAACTCTTTAAGTGGAGCTATTCATTTAAATCCATGGAATATTGAAGCTTTAGCAAAAGCCATAAATATTGCCATTAGAATACCTTTTTCTTCTCAAACTAGTAAGTTTCAACATGTTATTGGTAATTCAAAACCTGCAATAGAGGAGGTCGACTTGATGAATAAATCATTGGCATTGATAGAAACATTCAAGATGATAAATAAGGTACAAGAAGATGTGAGATTTACTATCAAAACTGCATATGCTAAGGATAGGCAAGGATTATATAGTCCTATATTCAATGAAGCCATCAAGAAACTTGCTATAATGACTGCCGATATTGTTCTTTCACTACTTCTGTTACATCCCGAATTCTATAGCTATTATTTCATAGGGCAAATTGATTGTAACAGATGAATCAATATGATGAATAAAACAATGATGTTCTTGTTATCAATAATGATGTTCTGTTTAAATGATGGTTTCATTTGATTGTTACTTCTATTGATTTAATTCTTGATTAAATGTTGCATACAATTATGGAATAATGTTATTCTAACTTGTGAGATGTTTTTACCTTGTTATGAGCATATGACTGCCGATGTCATGTCATGGTGTGCAGGTATGAAGACTGTTCCTCCGGACAGAGGAGAGACATCATTCGGGAGGAACTTAGGTCGGGTAAACAGTAACGATTACCAATTGAGCATACACACACATCAGTATAGGCTCTAAGAAACCAAGTCAGTTATGTTGGTCTAGATAAGTCATCCTTAGGCTTTAGGAGTTATGTTTACTTCTTTATGCTTTAAAAATGATGATTACTCATTTGTCTGACTTACTGTGCTTTGCCCTTAATGTGGAAAACGTGAATGGATATATGTTAATAGGTCGAGTGAGTATGTGTATACATGTATATAATATACACGTATCCATATGCATATATATGTCAATACGTACGTATGCTTGGCAGATGGATATGCCCAAACGTACGTGTCGACATGGTATACATACATTTACGTGTACACTACGTACAGTGATATACATATATATGCATACCCACGTTACCTATTGCCTATGAATAATGATGTTTATAATAATAATTGACTGGAATTTACATATAATCATATTTACACGAATACGTATGCATGTATATTGAAAGTATGCTGACTGCTCACAATATACATATGTA
The DNA here is from genome assembly GCA_007258455.2 of Sequoia sempervirens. Classification (NCBI taxonomy): domain Eukaryota; kingdom Viridiplantae; phylum Streptophyta; class Pinopsida; order Cupressales; family Cupressaceae; genus Sequoia; species Sequoia sempervirens. The sequence goes on from VDFB02285439.1 coordinate 9,071, forward strand.
ACAATTAATACGTATAAGTGTAAATATTTAAATATGTAAATGTTTATATGTTTAATAATATATACGTATATATTTATATTATAGTTTTACTTAAATATATATATGTATATATGTAGTAATATTTAAATATATATATACATATATATCGGAGTAAATAAATCTATAATAAAAATATAAATATAGAATATTTGAATTTAATATTATTACCTAAAGTGATTTAGGAAATCAATTTTATATTACCTTGGGTAATTTTGGAAATTGAATTTTAAAATACCTTGGTAAAATTATAAAACGATATTTACTTTGCATTATAAAGTCTTTATTAAAACCTTTATATTATTACTTTGAAAATATTTGAACTTTATTAAAACCTTTATATTATTACTTTGAAAATATTTGAACAAGTCAAATATGAAGTACCAAATACTTGATGTTTTTATTGAAATGCATCAAACTCGTGAAAACATTTTCAAATGGAAAATATTACATTTGAAGACTTTAAAAAGGAAATATTTGATTTTGAAATCAATATTAAATGTTTTGAACTATGAGAAATTGAAATATTAAAAGAGTTAAATATTTGAAATATAAAATACTTCATAGTGTAAAGTCGAAACATAATTTAAAAGGAAAAATCTGAAGAAAGCTTTCCTGTGAAAATGAGGAAGATATCAGTGCAGCAAAAACGCAGGAAGAAGTCTTCAAACTGGAAAGTAGGGAAATGGCAACAAGATCTTTGTGTTGTAACATGCTTAGCCTTGACCTAAAACACAGGAAAGAGAGTCATTTAGTTTTATGCGACTGGCAAAAATGTGTTACCTGTAGGTGATGTTTTTCAAGATTTGAGTTGAAGAATTCTTCATTTGCTGGCTTAGTGAGGTCGAATCACTCTTTTAAAACATGACTTAGGGTTTAAACACTTGCCAAGTGACGTTTGACTGAGTATTGAAGCCTGGTTGTCATCTTGCATGCCCGAAATTGAGGAAACAGTTGCTAACACAGGATTATAAATACTCGCCCATTCATCCATCAAAGGACATCTTGCGCAATTCATCTTTGACAAATTGAAGAGTCGTCCTGTTGAGTTTAGAAGCTTCTGTTGTGAGTTATTTATGTTGCATTGCTTCATTTTAATCAAAGTTTGAGAATTATAAGTTTGTACCAGCTGCATTTACCAGATTGTGCTTAGAATACCTTGTAGAAGGAAGTGAAATAACTATTTCAGTATAGAAGTTTTGTTTAAGGAGAGTGCTGGGAGAAGAGTCACTATATTGAGAGAGAAATAAACTGCATTCTGTCATCTTCAATTGGAAGCTGCTGCCAGAACTGTGTTGGAAAGAAGCTCAATTTTATAGGCATGTTATCTAAATTGGGATTTCTTGCTTAAATGATCTTTCTTTTTATTCTCAAGTTGCTAGTTGCATTTGGTATGATATAAGTAAATCATTCTTAGCATTCAAATATTGTTTGATAAAGCATGTAGAGATTAAATGCTTAAAGGATTTCATTATAAATGAAGGGTAAAAGATTAAGGGATATCAATGCAATTAAGGGAAAATGCTTGAGCAAGTCAATATAGTTAATTGACATATTTTAAGAAGGTTTTATAGAAAATGGGGTTAAAAGAAGGGAATCAATTGTTTTAAGGGCTTAAGGTTAGCTTAGCTTAATATGCATTATGCTGTGAAGGAATTTGAATATGCATTTGCTTGAATATGTGGTTTTGTATAATCTCCATATGAGGAGAATATGACTGAAATAGATACTAAGTACTAGGATGGGTTTGAATGCATCATGAAAACATAAACAATCCACAACTTTAGTTAATAGGTTAACTCGATGAAGCTTGTGTAACTCCTAGGAATTTTGGTTTCTGGTATAGGAGAAGGATTTTTAGTTTACATGTTATGCTATTCATTCCTAGTAGGATAGCATGGTTGTAGGATGTCTGGGGTGACGGATTCACCCATTGAAGGGAAAAACCTATGCATAGAGTAAGGAAGCCTCAAGTCAAATTGGTCCTGAGTAGTGTTTATGATAGATGACCTTCATTTGAAGTATTGAATGAGAATACTTTGGCCAAAGTAGTGAAAAGTACGACATCCACTTAGGTGTGAGATAGTTGAGACTACACTGTCAATTCATTGTCATCCTAGTACTAGTTCGAGATTGTGAAATAGCAAGGTTCTAGTTGTGTAGGACACAACACTATGCTCAGTTGGTAATTGTTAAAGGATACCCTACCAATCTCTTCTTTGAAGGGAGGGCCATCTATCAAACGATAGGTGTACGGGGGACCGCATTATAAGTCTGTGGTTGGTGGAAAAGTGCCTGAATGATGTTTCTCCTCCACAACAAGTGACCGATGTACCAAGATTTGAAAGGACAGACTCCTGGACCTTCTTACTTCTATTTGTGCAAAAACTTACGAGCTATGTATGTAACTGTATTACTTTTGATCTCTGATTTATATTTGCAATGAAAAAGAAATTCATGTGGAAACATATTGTAACTTGTATGCATTTATCAATAAAGAAAGGAAATTTTTTATTGTATTATCTTTGTTACTTGTTACCTTTACATGTTTAAAGTGAGAATTGGAAAATTTTAATTTACACAAGGAATAGGTCGTTACACTTCCAGTTGATTACCTCATTGAAAGAGTTACATGTTATGTCTTAGATGATGGTTCCCTCTCCCATCACCTTTTATTCTCTAGTGAAACCTCTATTTTTTGTTAGAAGATGGGTGCAAGTTTAATATAGTGACAAAGGCTCCATTTATGTATTTCTCCAAGCAAAGCAAACCTTCTGATCCAAATTTTCTTAGACAATGGTAGATATGAAGGAACATTTAGAAGTCAATACAAATATCACTATTGAAGAAACCTAGGAAGAGTTGGTTTTTCATAAAGACTATGGTGTGGACAAGAACACTGAAAATGGGAGAAAGATTTTAGAAATAAGTATAAAGCCTTATGTATAAAACCATCAAAGGAAGGACAATTTTAAAGAAAGAATAGAAGTCTCAAGCTTTGAAAACAAAAAGATAGTCATTGAGTGTCAACAAGGTAGTCATATCAAGGTGAAGCAGAATGCATGAATCATGGTCACCATTGAAGGGCATATAGCAATGTATGAAGATAGACCTATAATGTTTGAATTTCATGTAGGAGCAAGAGTTTTAAAAGGTAGTCATCATGCAACCATTGTTTACTCGCTGGGGTAACTTCAATGTACTATGAGAGTAAACAGATGAAACTTACAAAACATAGAGCATGCATAGAAATCATTCAAAACATAGTGCATAGAATAAGATAGTGCATTTATTCATCAATTAACAACAAGTACAATAGCATAATATCATTGTCAAAATAGCATAGTTTTATCATCGTGTCCTGACTACAATAAACCCAAGTACATATATTCACTGGCGGTGGACGAGAAACCAACCGTCATGACGCTTCGTTATAACTAATCCAACTAGTCGGGGACTTAGTTTCTTCAAAAATGTAACATAAAGTGTATGAAATATTTGCTAACTATAGTTTTATTTATTTATAACCAACTACAGCCAACTACGGCCAACTATGACCAACTATGACCAAGTACGACTGACTACAACCATCAAAGAAGGGATAGTTAAGTCTTCATGTCAAAGTTGCTAGGGGAAGATTCATATATTTTGAGCTAGGAATGAAGTTTTAAAGAGAAACAACAATGTGAGAAATGTTGAAAGGGCATGATAGTCAAGGAGCATGCATGATAAAGAGAGTCTTTAGAGGGAAAAGTTCCTGAAGTTTGTACAAGTCAAAAGACGTAAAGAGTTAGATTTCATAAAACAAATGATGATAGAACATGACATTGACAATGATGATACAAAGAACCCATCTAACGTTTCAATCAACTATAGCATGCAAGATTATGCAAACCACATTATAGCTTCTTTGTTTCCTCAAAGGGTTTTCATTTTTTTTTTAAGTGCCAGCCAAGCTAAAGGCAACAGATGAGTGAGGCATTGTTGTTGGTGGAGGGTATGCTCTCTTAAGGCTTGCTTCAAAGGTTCATGCTATTAGAAATAAAGTGCCATCATGACACAAGGGAGTCATTGGTGCAGGAGCACCTAGGCTGACCTCCAACAAGTTTGTGAACAATTTTGGCTTGTACCTGATCTTGGCCAAATCAGGATTTCATTTGTGTTTGTTTTGATCTTAGTAGATCTTGCATTTGTGTGTGTGATGAGTTAATCATCAGGATTAATATCATCTTGGTTAGTAGGTTGATAAATGTAGTTACTTTTAGCTTTAGACAGCTTAGGTTTGTAAGTAAGGTGTAAAATGTGTTTTAAACACATAGTCATTGTTGCAAAGATGCCAAGAGGCAGTTGTGGAGCTGATGGCTCGAGATCAAGGAGATAATGATCCTAAAATGAAGGATAATGGCGGAGTTGCAACCTTGCATGGTGAACTTGGTTATTTGCATGCACTTTACTTGGCATTAGGAATCCCTTGAAATCAGGGAAATCCTCGAGCCACTGCCCTTGAACTGTGAATATGGCATCAAAGTGGTTGTAAGGGCTCGGGGACAGTTAGATTTTGGCATTGCAATGAAATTTTGGTGTGAAGAATAAAAACAGCGAGCAGATTTTCTGTATATCTTCTGTGTTTGAAAACCCCGTGTGTTTTCATAACAGAGATGTATATGACTTATGTGCATCTATTTGGCGTTGGATCAGAGTTATTTGAGATATTCTAGCTCTTTTCTTTTGGAAATAGTTCTTTGAGTCAGAACACATGCATGATAGTTAAGTTTTAGACAGCAAGAAATCAGTAATAACTACATTTCCTCTGTCTGCCCGTGTATTCTAAGAGACAGTGATTTTGTAGGCGTTGTTTTTGTTCATTTAACACTGTATTCACTCTCATTAGATAGTATAGGATAAAATCCATCTTGTGTTTAGATTATTGAGTGTAGGATTTTGATTAGAAACTTTAGGTTAGTATTTAGAGGTCTGTAATTACTGTTTTGAGCAGCAAACTTTAAATGGCTCCTCCATAAACACTGATTACGGGGATTTCCTGAATTTGGTGTGATATGGGAAAGGAGCCAGTCCTTTGTAAATATGTAGGAGCAGGAGATTTGGAAAGCCAAGCAATGAGTTTTGACTCCAAACCCTAGGCGAGCTTCATGACCCGGTTAGGAGTTTGGAAGTAAGAATTAAAGAACCAAGGCAGGGGAAGGTACACTTGTACGGAAATCGTACACTTCCAGGTGGAATATAGTCAAACACAAGGATATTAGGGAGTTGAAGGTTTGAACAATCCTCTGGAGTGAGGAATAGGTAAGTGAGCAGTGAAACCCTAGTTATTAGGGCAATTAGGCCTCCTCTCCAAGATCATTGGAAGGCACTGTACGGAACATAAGGAGGCCAGAAAACTATTGCAAGATTTAAAACCCTGAAAAGGGTGTCTGAAAGTGCATTTTGTTTGATAGGCTGTGTGGCAAGTTTGAGAGTAAAAGGCCAAAAACGGACTGGTAAGGGCTAGTAGGATTTAGGCCTCACCTAGGCAGTTTCATGAAATCGGGTGGTTTAAGGTTTAAACACCAAGCAAGATGCATTCATTTGGATGCAAAAAGCATGTAGACAGTATCCTCAATTCCCCTGCAAGCAGTTCCATCAAGTTGAAGAAGTTGGCACTTAGACCCTTCTAAGTCCAAGCAAGATTGATCAAGTTGCAAGAAGGTGTTGAACTACCCAGGGTAAAGCACAAGGTAAGAACTCTTTGTGAAGAGTTGGAGCAGGGTTTGGTCAACCTACAAGCTCAAGAGGAACCCATTGGAGTCAGGTTCCAGGAAGGAGACAGAGTGGAAGGTCTTCTTGGAGTGGTGCAAGCAACCTTGGGTATTAAATTACACCAGTCATGTTTATGAAAGGAGGACAGTTATTAAGTTGATAGTAAGCAACTCTAATGAAGTGGACAGTCATATGGTGCATTGATTAGAGCAAATATGAGATAGCACAATCCAAAGCAAGGATGACACAATCAAATCAAGTAGTGACTATACATTGTGCAGTACAATTGAAAGGACAACATTAAAACCTTGAGGACAACAAAAGGACAGAAAGTTAATTCAATTGGAAACAAATTTCGTGGACAACCACTATGTGAAAGGCACATTCATGTGACCAAATAGGAAGCATAAAAAGGGGCTGTCATTGCAAAGAATCAAGGGCAGAAATAAGATATGAAAATATTCATGGGGACTGTCAAAGCATGATGAAGATAGTCATTTTGATGAAAGGGCAGCACATTAACATGGCAACCATTCTGCAAAGGGGTAGAAGTACACAAAGGACAATCATCATAGAGTTCATAAATGCATAAATATTACAGTCATAAAAGGTTGCAAAGGACAACATGTAAATGAAGTGAAAACCTTGTAAGATCATGCGGGTTAAGGATAGTCATAAATGTTTTAAGGACAACTAGTAATGGGAAATATCAACTCATGAGCAGTAATATCAACTGGAGGGCAGCAATATCAACTCAAGGGCAGCAATATCAACTAGAGGGAAGCAATATCAACTCATGAGCAGCAATAAGGACATGAGGGCAGCAATGAGTTATTGAAGGACAGTTTCAAGGAATAAAGTTTGATGAGCAACAGGGAGCAATTTATAAAGGACAACCATTTAAAGACGAAAATGCCATGATATATGGAAGAGGACAGTCATAAATTAATTTGTCAATGGAAGGACAGTCAAGAGCATTTTGTAAAGGACGGTAAAAACCATAATGAAGGGCAATACAATGAAGGAGACCATGTCAAAATGAAGGGATAGTAACCATTAAAGAAAATGATCAAGGAAAATTGTCACGTCATGAGAAGAGAAGCCTATAAACTATAACATGGCAATGAACTAAAAGAGCCAAAAGACTTCATGGTCATAAAAAGTGCATTCACAGTCCTATATATCTTCATTGATCAATAGCTTCAAGAGAAGAAGATGAGAAGATGCAACTATGCAAAGGCATTGATACAAGGCCAATGTAAGTGATAGTGGAGTGACAAGTTCAAAGGCTTGATATGGTGCATTATTAAAAAGACAAACAACAACAGCTAACACCTTGATGACCTAAGTTTATTGCAAGTTAAAAACATGCATCACATACCTAAAATCATGCAAGGACATTCATGAGATGATCAGCGAATTAAGAGGCCTTCATGCTCAATTTTTAAGCACTTTGAGGTAGTTTAAGCCTATTTTAGAAGCCTGCATGATCATAATTGGAGTTAGGAGGAGTTTGGGGATAAAATCATGCTTTTTGATGAAGTTTGGAGTCTTAAAATAGAGGCTTTTTTGCTTTGTACGCCCATCAACTACAAGTTTCATGCAAATTGATTGATGATAATAATTCCAATCAATTTCATGCTTTTTTTAGAAGATCAATTCAAGTTGAGTTGGGGCACACTTCAAGGATCATGCAAAGGTCAAAAAGTCAACAATTCAAGTCAGCTTTTCTTCACCAAAGTTTGCATTATTCTACTTTCAATTCACATCCAGTTCAACTCTCCATGCACACTCAAAGTCTTCCACGAGGTTCAACTTTAGTCAGCAAGAGGTGGCTTTCTATAAAGCAAGCATTTCAACTCTTTAGAGTTAGTTCTTCCTTTCCTCCTTTTCCTTATGCAAAATAATGAGATTGTAACTCATTTTGAGAATTAGAGAACAACATTTTTATGTATTCTCAAGTAGTTTTTCAGATTTGTATCAGCAAGAAGCTCCTATCATTTCAATAAAAACAACATATTTGCATTCTCTAAATTCGTGTGTTGAGTGTTTTTGTGGATTATTTGATCTATGAAAATCCTTGAATTACGTCTCATTGAAAAACATTTTATACTAGAATAAAAAAAACCTATATAGGTCATAGGTTGTGTTATTCCTTTCAATAAGTTGTAGTTGAGAAAACTTTTAGTTTTCTTTCATGAACCTGAAAAGCAACCTTCTTATGAAACATTGTTGTGTGAGTTTGTGGAAACCAAGTTGTGAAAAGTGTTATCATGGAATCTAGCGCGCTTCGATTCACGGATAACCCCTCTGAAACTTGTCGTTTCCTAGGTTCATGAAGTTCAAGCATGCAAAATGAGGTGATTTTCAAGCCACCTCGAAATGCATTCCAAAGCCTCAAATAGTCAGTTTGAGCATCCCCCTATGTTCGCCTCGCGAAGACCTTCGAAACGAGCTCCTTCACAAAGTCTCATTGATCATACTTAGTTAAATTGCGAAAGATGCAGTTGTGCCAAAAAAGTGCGCTCTAACTCATCCAAATTTTTGGCTAAGTGTTGAAATGCATGGCACCAAAATCAGCGACCACATAAAAGTGATTTTCAAAAATGTGTAGAAGCGCTAAAAAAGTGCGCTTTACACATTATTACCGAACTGCCAATTTTGGCTAAGTGTTGAAAGTGCAGTGGTGCCAAAATCAGCTGACCTTGCATAAAATGTGATTTTCCAAAATGTGTAGAAGCCTAAAAAGTGCGCTCTTACACATTGTTGCCAGACTTAGCCAATTTTTGACTATGGCATTATTTTTTGCACCTTTGCACTTTTTCCAGACTTAGTCATTTTTTGTGCAATGGTGCTAAATTTTAGCACCTTTACACTTTTCTTCCAGACTTAGCCAATTTTTACTATGGCATTATCTTTTAGCACCTTTGCACTTTTCCGGACTTAGTCATTTTTTGTGCAATGGTGCTGAATTTTAGCACCTTTACACTTTTGGCAGGTTTTACCTTAGTCTCTTCAAACTTGCTCTGTTTCCATTCCAAACCCCGTTTCTTCACTCTCGCGTTTTTGTGCCCAGTTGCTTTCGTTTCGCGCTTGCTCAACATCGTTTCTCGCTTCATGCTTCCCAATGCTACTTTTTTGCTAACGTCTATTGATTCACCATCCTTGCAGTTTCTCTCCAGATTTCATCAAGTGATCCTAAAGGTGACATCTTCTGATCCAGTGAACTATCCCAGATCTACAAAGAAGCCGTTATGCAACAAGTTGAGGATGACAGTTTTTCCCAGAGCCTCAATACATATCATTTGCAATATACGGCTGACACTTGATAATCTCAAGATGCATCTTCGCGGGTGCAAGAAAATCCATTCATTTTCCAGAAGGCCGATCACAAGAGCTCACACCCTTGTAGATTACACAGTCGGCCTAGATGATGCGTTCATACAGGAGACCAAGAAGAAGGATGAAGACTCCGCGCCCAAAGCAAGGAACCATGAAGATTCTTGATCTCCGATGTTGAACATTTTGATGCATCCTTTTATGCATCTTGTAAATATTTCCTGACATCTTATATGTCTTTTTGTAAATTGTAATTGCACCAAGTTCGAAGATGTAATCTTTTGAAAACAAATTACACTTTGACTTTGGTCAAAGTTAGGTGAGATCTCCTAAAATCGCTCACCTAACTTTCCTTGATTTCCTCAATCAGTTTCCTATTTTTGCTCATCCCTCTTTCTATATAATGTGAGGGATTTCTATTGTAAATTTATCCTTTAGTATTTTGCAACGAAGTGCTGCCCTTTTTGAAGCAAAATTGTGAAACTTTGCGTTCATGCTTTGTGAATGGAATTTGATCAATAAAGAAGAGGATTGCAAACCAAACTTTGCGTTGGATTCGATACTTTTATGAATTGATCTCATTTGGTGGTAATTAGGTGATGAAATCTGAAGGACTCTAAGTGATTTATGTAAACTTTGTGTTGCATCTATTATTTAGATTTGCATTTGTGTTTTTGTTTATCTTTCGGTTGAATAATCTACAAGACTTTGTGCTTGTAATTGTTCATGCTCTTGGATACTTTTGTTGAATGATCTACAAGACTTTGTGCTTGTAATCGTTCATGCTCTTTGATAATTTGGTTGGATGATCTACAAGACTTTGCGCTTGTAATTGTTCATGCTGTTCGAGGAATTGCTGCATCTAAGAAGACTTTGTGCTTCTAACGTGACAAACGATACATTTTCACAGATCCAACATTGAAAAAGCTACGGAACGACTTTGTGCCTTCGTGAGCTTTCCCTTTTACTTTATCTGTTTATTGTTAATTACTTCTGGTATCTCTACGCTTTGCTTTGACAAGATAGAGGTATTGGTATTACTGCTAGTTGATCGTTTCAAGTTGTTAAGAATTGTGAACTTCCAACAGTGAAGCATTGTAAACATCTTCTCTGAAAAAAGAGAGAAGGATGAATGTAACACACCCCCCCCCACTTCGTAAGTTTTGTGTACATTTTGTAATTACTTGTTTGTTTTACCATCGCTTCTGTCAGCAGTAAGAAGGGCCCTCCCCTTTCGAGAGGAGAGATTTACATCTCACATAGCTGTGGCTGAAGTCCAAGTTGTGTAATCTATCGAAAAAGCTGATTACATAATTTTCACCCAACACAAAGTAAAACTGATTTTTTGAGAGAAGTTGTGAGTTGAAACAACAAGTATAAGTCTTAGTTCATTAGTCCACCACCTCCTAGGGTTAGTAATATTTTCATTTGAGTTTTGAGTTCTTCTATCCCTTTTTTTGATCAAGATAGTAGTTTTTAGAAGGTCCATAAGGGAACCAACCAGCTTTGGAGGTTCATCTTCACCATAAGCAACCCACAGCTTGAAGATGATCCCATGTTTCACAAGATAGTTGAGTTTCATAGTTAGCTAAGAGTGTTATTCTCGTGACAACAATTTTTGGCATGCCTGGTGGGACTCTTTGAACTTTCATAGTTCAAACCTTGTCCTTTTCATTGCTGGTTTTTGGTGTGTACATCAGCAATTTCTACCTTTGGAGGCAATAGCTTCACACACCTGGCAACTCAAAGATCAAATCTACTAGTTTCAAGCAGACTAACTGCTGGTATGTTCATTTTTTGAGGAAAAGAAGTTGATTTTCTTTCATTTCAAAGCATTTCCAAGTAGATTTTCATGTTTTGAATTCTTTAACATGTCAAATTTTCATGGAAGAAATAAATTTCCACCTCCATTTCATGAAAGTACTGCCTATTTACCTCCTTACCATACATATCAAACCAATCATGCAGTTGGTTTTAGCCCATATTCTTTTACTACACAAACAAACCAGCATGTTCAATATGCTTACCACCCACCCACCCTTGCTCAAGCTGCTTGGTAGCCTACATATGCTCAAAATAAGCCCCAAGAAAACCATTTTGTTTCCAACCAGCATATCTATTCTCCCAATCAGACTCAAAGCATTGAAAACATGAGCTTTAGGGATATAATGTTGGAATTTCAAAGGCAGGTGAGTGAGATTGAAGGAAATCAAGGGTATGAAGGAGATCAAGAGTATAACTTGTAGCAGGAAGAGTTGGCTTACTCATATTACCAATACCAACAAGAGGAAGAAATACAAAGAAAGAAATATGAGGAGTATCTTGCAAGAGAGCTTGCTACAAAAGAAGAGAAAATGAGGTTATTACTTGACTCAATTGCTACAAAAGAAGAGCTTCCCAAGTATGAAATCCCAAGTTTCAAGCAACATCTTGAGCCTATTATGCCTCAAGGGCAGCCATCTCCAAAGCTTGTACCATCTAAAGAAGATCAAAAAGACTTGTATAATCAGCCTTCTTCTCCTGATAGCATTCACTTTTGCAAAGATGGACCCATTGTTTATCAAAGTAGCTGGTTTAGTGAGCAGAAAAAAGAGGTATTTATAGAGAAGTTGGCAGAGTTCTTTGTTGTTGATATTCTTGCATATGATGAATAAGATGAAAAATCAAACCTGTTAGAAGAGGTGAATGAGCATGATAAACTAAGGCAGTAGATTGAAAAGCTTGAAATTTTGGAGAAGCTAAAAGATGAGGATGAGCATGAGAAAGACCTTGATGTTTTGATTCCTCAAGAGAGCTTTCATGAAGAAGACCTATTTCAGAATGACATTGAGCTATTTTTTTCATGATTAGATGACAATTCAGCACCTTTAGAGAGGGGAAATCATGAGCAGCAAGAGAAACATGTAGAGGTGACCATTTTTATAACTGAGTCAATGGAAATGGAGCAACCCAATCAGCAAGATGAGGAGACAACAGTGCGTAAGGAAGTACTCCAGTACATGACTTTCATTTCCCAAAATTGTTTATACCTTGGTTTTCTCATATAAATTGAGCATTTGGTTATTGATTTATTCCAACTGTAGTCTAATCACATCAAACTCCTGCCACTAGGTCACCTCCCGTTAGAGGGAAGTTTGACCTTGAAGAACTTAGCCACAAGGAAGATGGTCCAAGTAGTAATGTGGTGAGTTTAAATTGCAAGGAGAGTGATGTGTGCAGTTCATTTATATAATTCCATGCCACTTGAGCGAGTTCATTTTGAGCAAACTTAGATTTTTTAATTGGTGCAAGTTGCAACCATAGATTACATACTCTACAATTAATCGTTGAGTGGCCAAGTACTCTCCCATTTTTTTCTTGGGCAAGTACTCTTTGCTTTTATTCTTAGCTCAGGATGCAAAAACAATCACCATTTTTTTCAAAAAACTTGTGGAAAACCCTTAGAGTACTCACAAAAAACCTTAGAATAGATAAAACACACTTTTCACATGTGCTTATTTTTAGCACAATTTTGATGCATTTTTTTCCCATTTTGGATGTGTGTATTACGCAACTGGGTGCTTATAAAACCCTTGTTTAGTGGGACTTACAGACATTGCATCCTTTGATGCAATTTGGATTGGTTTTACCATTTACACTGCAATGTTATTGGTAAGACATTATCAATATACACAAACCTGTCGATTGATAGTACACATTATCATACATAGTCAACAGATTTGTGTATATTGATAATGTGTAAATTTTTAAACATTAAATATTTTAATGAACATTATCATAATGAATAGTTTAAGTTTGTATATAGTTATACACAGATTTTAATGGTATTACCATATTACTGATATGCATACTTAATAGTTTAACAGTTAAACTTAATACTGATATGCATACATGATTGATGATAATATGATATCATGATACATTAATAGGTGAAACAAGAAACTATGTGATTGTGTGTATAGATATCTCTATGTGTGTGTGTGTATGCATGCAAACTTGGCATCTTGTGTATGTGTATAGATATGTATGTGTGCACAATGCAGTGTGTGTATTGGTATGTTGTAATTGAATTTTGCAAAAAAGTGTTTTTATAAGAAATTTTACAACTTTTTAACTTGTCGAGTATTTTCCAAGTCAAAATTTTTGGGCTTACCGAGTACTTTTTGAGTCTGAGTATGTAAACTATGGGTGCAGCAAGCAGTTTATATAGATGGTGAACATAGATACAATACCAAAGTTTCCAACACAACTCTTTTCCAAACAAAATTAATTTTGTTGTTCATAAACTTCAAAGTTAAATAGTTGTGCATCATTTTCAATGTTTGATGTCTTTATGCCTCATTTTACCTCTTCAATTACATGAATAATAAACATATTCTTGTTGTCATACCATGAATTCAGGGATTCCTACTAAATACAAAGTCCAAAAAGTCATACTACAAGTCTTATAGCATATTGTAGTATTAACTTTGAGTTAAAGGTAATTACATCATATTAAATCATTTTGACATGGACATCGGTTAAACCTAAAACCTAAAATACAATACCAAGATTATCTTGGTGATAATCTAATGTTAAAGTGTTATTAAGATCAAATAATTTTCTTCAAATAAATAGATTTGCAGCTTGTAATGTTCAAAGTGTATAACTTTAAATGTTAGCATTGTAAAATTATAAAAGAGAGTTTATGAACCCCCTTAACTTGATTTATGTATTATTTTAGCAATTAGAATAAAGCAAATAAAAGTAATCACTCAATTATAAAATATTAGTGGCTAGAAACTATGAATGGGAACTAGTAACTATAATAACAGCTTAGATTGATATAATGTGATAGACCTACAAAAGTAAGAAGATAGTAATTAAGCTTTCAATAAAGTACTCTAAATAATTGAGGATGTTGCTGATTTAATGTTATATCAATTTGGGTATATGAACACATGTTCCATCTTTGGAAAGCATTAAGAACAACATTCAAAAATAAAATAAAATTGAATATAAATGTAAGAAGTATAAATTCATGTTAAAAAAATTCTAAATTGGAAGCTTTTGGGCCTAGAAAGAAAGATTCTAGACTAAATACAAACAACATTTTCTTAAAAGGATGATACAAAGTTAAAGGTTGATTTTTCCATAGAAAATTCACTTAGCACAAAAGAAAAATGAATTACTATTGCATTTATAATTTTATTATGGTTGAATGCTTTATTCTTGCATTAAAAATTTGAACTTAAATCATTAAGACCTCATACTTGCTTGTTACAAGATTTATGGATGTACCTTGTAGAATGCCTTGAGCTAAGAGGATTTCGCTAGATGACAAGAGAGAGTGAAGAGAATTGCCTTGAAACATTGTCTGAAACTTTATATTTGTTGTTTCATTCTCAGATGTTGCCATTAGACAACCCTACCGATGTTCGTGGCATGATGGACCATGCAGTTATTGCAGCAGTAGCAAGTTTTGATCATTTGACAAAGATATGTGATAGATTAGTAAATTTCACATTATATTTTCTCTTTTATTGGTCTATTATTGAAATTATAATGATAATCGTATGTAGTTCAATTGCTATCTTGATGCTTGCTACAAGGGCTTGTCACTCCAAATTGTCAAAGTGTTGCTGTTATGGATGAGCATGTTGATTATTTGTTTGCGGTAAGTGATTATTCTGTTATATGTCATTCCAAAATTCAATTTCTACATATTAATGTCTATAATTCTTATTGTATCAGTTGGATGTGCAGATGAGTGAAGAGAGGAGAACGAGTGAGTGCATTCGAAAAATAATAGAATCAAAGGCATCTCCATCTATCCAACTGTCAAAGGCAGCACGTGATATATTTCCTTCTCCTAGTGGGAAAAGACTATGTATTAGGGTCGTTTTTTGTATGGCTACATGGCATTTTTGAACATATGTTTTGTACTATCGATATGTGACATTTTATGTCCTTATGGCTTTTTTGTAAGCCTGTATGACTTTATTGGATATATTGTATACTATTATTGACATATAACATTGTATGGCCTTATGGATTTTTGATTAGTGCAAATATTATTTTACCATTGTTATCAGATCATATCATTGAATGCTTTTCCTCTCACCGCACACTTCTATAAAGAAAAAAGCATACTATAAGAGCACACTAAGGGTATGCATATTGAATTTTTTATATAAAACATTTTCTTCAAAGGATAAACATATAAACGAAAGCCATAAATGATATATTAAAGCCTCTAAGGAATCAAGTTGTGACATATACAAATGTTATAGTCAAAGGAGTAATACATTTACAAAGAAAGTTTTGGGTATTATGAATGATGCAATAAATGTCAAAAAAATTGATTGTGTGGTACATTGTAGTTGTGTTGACGTTCAACTTTAGCATTAGGTACCAACTGAAAAAACTCATATCACAAATTGAGCATGACAACACCAATATGAAGGGTTTTATATAAAAATAAGAATGATATATAATAAATGTCTATTGATTCATTTAAAAATTAATAAAAACTAAAACAAGGCCCTACTAACATACTAAATAGATGCATAAGTGTATGGAAATGGTGGACAAAAAAGTGGCCACTAAGAATTTTGAAGGTGATTAAACATAATGTACTTTCTTCTTAAAAATATAGTGCAAGCATGTTATGGCTCAATAAGCTCGGTCCATAACACAAACACATTATAATATATGCATGTTATGCACACATATGAAAACTTCTATGTGTTTATCTTTATAATACATAGCATTTTAATTGTTGCCCTTATTAATTTATGCCTTTTATCTAATAGCATTTTAATTGCTACCCTTATATCTCTTCCTCACCATCACCTATTAGTTGTAAAACACCAAGAATTATTGAAATAAGGGCTCAATGCAACTAGTACCCATGCACATAGACATCTCATGTACCCATGTCATACCCTTGTGCTATCTCCACTCGTAGAGAAAGGGATAACATGGTGTAGCTCAAAACATTTGGGAGAGTTGGGGTGCAAAAAATGACCATGCATAGTGTAGAAATTCCCACATGAATGTGTTGGGTTCGACAATTCAACCCCATGACACACAAAATGAAAATTAGGCTACCCTTCAACTTCACATTGCATGCATCTGATAGTTTTTGGGGCATCAGAAAAAATTTAACCATAGTGAAATGGTTTTTAGAGAGAGGTTGTTGTAGAGGGGCCTCACATGCACCTATAGGTTCAAACAGAACATTTTTATGCGCAACCAACTCCGAGAAACAACAAGTCAAAGTTCGACATTTTTTGCACTTAGGGATCTTAAGAGAAAGCGTTGGCATAGTGTAGTCTGAAACATTAAGGAGAATTGGGGTGAAAAACAATACCATGCATAGCATAGATGTTCCCACCTAGATGTGTTTGAGCTAACGGTTTGGCCCACAAAGAACAAAACAAAAATTAGCCTACCTTAAAACTTTACACTACATGCATCTGACGATTTTTGGGTAGTAAAAAAACTTTCACCACGGCCAAACGTCTTAGAGATATTAAAAAATGAGAGAGGTTATTGTAGAGGGACCCTACACAACCCTGTACCTTCAAACAAAACATTTCTAAGTGCCACAATTTTCCAGAAAGAGCTCGTCAAATTTTGCCACCTTTTCACACTATGGTCTCTTAAGAGAAATTGCCAATACAATGTAGCCTAGAATGATCTGGCATGTTGGGGTGTGAAACAAGAGCTTTCCTAGCATAAACCTACCAACTTAGAAATATTCGAACTATCAATTTGGTCGCATGACAAACAAAACAAAAATTACACAACCTTGCAACTTTATCTTCAATGCATTTGACAGTTTTTCCATCAAGTGAAAACTTGTCGCCATGAGAAAATGGATTAGAGATATGAAAAATTGAGAGAGGTTATTGTAGAGGGACCCCGCGTGACCTTGCACCACTCGAACGTGTTAGAACTATCAGTTTACTCATATGACAAATAGAATGAAAATTATGCCACCTTGCAACTTTAGACTGCATGCATTTGATGCTTTTTGCAATGTGCGAAATCTTGTCACCACGAGCAAATGGATTGGAGATATGAAAAACTGAGAGATGTTATTATAGAGGAACCCTACATGATCCTATACCTTCAGATGGAATATTTCTAAGTTCCATGATTTTTGAGAAAGAGCTCGTCAAAGTTTGCCACCTTTTTGCACTTTGGTCTCTTAAGAGAAATCATCTCTATAATGTAGCCTAGAACATTTCGGCATGCTGGGATGTGAAACGGGACCTTTCCTAGCATAAAAATATGCACCTGGACATGATGTAACTGTTGGTTTGGTTGCATGATGAACAAACCAAAAATTATGCCACCTTGTAACTTTCTCTTAAATGCATTTGACACTTTTTCATCAACTAAAAAGTTGTCACCACAGGCAAATGGATTAGAGATATGATAAACTGAGAGGTTATTGTAGAGGGACCCTATGTGACCCTATACCTTAAGATGGAATGGTTGTAACACAGTTTCCAAGAAATATCTTGTCAAAGGTTGCCACTTTTTCGCACTTATAACTCTTAAGAATTCGCTAGTACAATGTAGCTTGGAACAATCTGTGATGTTACGGTGCGAAACAAGATCTTTCCTAGCATAAACCTACCCACTAAACATTTTGGAACCATTGATTTGGTCACATGATGAACAAAACGAAAAATTATGCCACATTGCAACTTTAGACTACATGCATCTGACACTTTTGCCATCAACTGAAAACTTGTCATCACTAGAAAATGGATTGGAGATATGAAAAACTGAGAGAGGTTATTGTAGAGGGACCCTACGTGATCCTATGCCTTTAGACAAAACATTTTTTAAGTTCCATAGTTTTCAAAAAAGAGGTTGTCAAAGTTTGCCACTTTTTCACACTTTGGTCTCTTAACAAAAATTGTCGCTACAATGTAGCTTGGAACATTTTGGCATGCTGGGGTGTGAAACAAGACCTTTCCTAGCATAAACCTACCCACTTGGACATGTTGGAACTGTCAGTTTGGTCACACAATGAACAAAATTAAAATTACACCACCTCACAACTTTCTCTTCAATGCATTTGATACTTTTTCCATCAACTCACAAGTTGTCACCATGGGCAAATAGATTGGAGATATGAAAAACTAAGAGAGGTTATTACATAGGGACCCTACATGACCCTATAACTTAAGATGAAATGGTTGTAAGTGCTACAGTTTTTGACAAAGAGCTTGTCAAAATTTTCCACTTTTTCGCACTTAGAGCTCTTAAGAAGTCATCGGTATAATGTAGCCTAGAACGATCTTAAATGCTAGGGAGTGAAACAATACCTTTCCTAGCATAAACCTGTCCACCTAGACGTGTTGGAACTATCACTTTTTTCACATGATGAACAAAACAAAATTTATGCCACCTTGCAACTTTAGACTGCATGCATATGACACTTTTTCCATCAACTGAAAACTTATCACCATGGGCAAATGGATTGGAGATATGAATAACTAAAAAATTTTGTTATAGAGGGACCCTACGTGATCCTATACCTTCAAAAAAATGAATTCTAAGTGACATGGTTTTTGAGAAAAATCCCATCAAAGTTTTCCACTTTTTTGCACTTTGGTCTCTTAAGAGAAATTGCCACTACAATGTGTGCGAACCCTTTTCCTAGTACCAAAAACAACATGAGTAAACAAGTTAAACAAGGAATTGCAAGCTAAAACAAGGATTCCCCATGAAATCCATTTACAAATTCAAAATAGGAAAGAAAACAATGAACACAATATAAATGATAAACTAGATTGAATCCTAATTAAAATGTGCAAACTCATGATCCCATGGGGGAATTGGTGCCAATTTGATGTGAAAATTGGCCCTTTCCCAATTCCTATGATGAAATCTTGATATGTTGAAGATGATTTGATCCACTTTGATGAAAGATGAGAACTCCAAGCCAAATCTGCAAAAACCTAACTAAGAATTCAATGATGGATGGAAATGGCTAAATATTTTAGCATAATAACTTTGCAATGTTTGTGGATGATGAAATGAGGATATGAGCTCTTTATTTATAGAATTTGAAGATGGATGAATGTCCAAATTTGAGCAATGTGGGACTAACATTCATCCAATGATATGATGCCATTTGTCAAGCTATGAATGGATGTATGGATGTGCAAGATTTGGGGTTTGTGCCAATAAATGCAAATATTTGAAATTCAAATTTGTTGAAATGACATGCAAGAGGGAAGGGAAAATGCAATAAATGCCACTTGGCTCAAGGCAAAGGACATGTAAGAGATTTAATTGCCTTGTTGGATGTACATGTTGACTTGGAATTTTTGAATTCAAATTGAGAGAATATTCCAAAAGATGCCTTGTGAGGAAAATAGAGATTTAATAAATGAATTAAATCTATTTTCATGTGCAACTTGCATTATCTAGAGGATGTGACATGAGATGAGATTAAATTAATCAAGGGTTAATTAATTTAATGAGAGAGGTTAGATGATGTGACCTATTTGACTCAAACTTATGGATTTATTTAAATCAAGTAAGAGAGGAATATGACAAGAGATTAATTAAATAAGGATTTTGATTTATTTAATTAAAAGAGATGGTGTTAGATTAAATCAAATAAGGTTTTAATTTATTTAATTTAATGGATAGACTTTAGAGATTTAATCAAATAAATTGATTATTTAATTAAATAGGGATAATTAGATCAGATGGATTGATTTAATTAACAAAAGAGATGATTTGATTAGATAAAATGATTTATTTAATCAAGAGTGGAATATTGATGAATTTAATCAAATAAGGGAATTTGATTAAATGGTTAGACCGAGGGATGATTCAGAAGAAACGATGTTAGTAAGTCGATCGATGCACGATATCAATCAAGATATTTTACGGTCTACACAATGTATCTTGGAACTTTCAACATGTTGGGGTGTGAAACAAGACCTTGCATAAACCTACCCACACAGACGTGTTGGAACTGCCATTTTGGTCGTACAATGAACAAAAAAAAAATTATGCCACCTTGCAACTTTTTGTTCAATGCATTTGATGCTTTTTCCATCAACTAAAAAAGTTGTCACCATGGGCAAATGGATTAGAGATATGAAAAATTGAGAGAGGTTATTTAAGAGGGACCATACATGACCCTATATGTTTAGACATAATGGTTGTAAGTGCCACGGTTTTTGAGAAAGAGCTCATCAAAGTTTGCCACTTTTTTGCACTTAGAGCTCTTAAGAAGTTGTTAGTACAATGTAGCCGAAGTTGTTGGTACAATGTAGCCTAGAACAATCTGACATGCTAGGGTGTGAAATAGAACCTTTCATAGCATAAACCTACCCACTGAACATGTTTGAATTGTTGGTTTGGTCGCATGATGAACATAATGAAAATTATGCCACCTTGCAACTTTAGACTGCATGTATCTGCCGCTTTTTCCATCAACTAAAAACTTGTTACCACAGGCAAATGGAATGGAGATATGAAAAACTGAGAGAGGTTAATGTAGAGGGACCCTAGATGATCTTGTACCTTCAGAAAAAAAATTTCTAAGCATCACAATTTTTGAGAAAGAGCTCATCAAAGTTTTCCTATTTTTTGCACTTTGGTCTCTTAAGAGAAATCACTACTACAATGTATCCTATAACATTTTGACATGCTGGGGTGCGAAACAAGACCTTGAATAGCATAAAATTACCTGCCCCAATGTGTTGGAACTATCGGTTTGGTCGTAGGATAAATAGAACAAAAATTATGCCACCTTGCAACTTTCTCTTCAATGCATTTGACACTTTTTCCATCAACTAAAAAGTTGTCAACACGGGCAAATGGATTGGAGATATGAAAAAATGAGAGAAGTTATTAGAGAGGGACCCTATGTGACCTTGCACCTTGAGATAGAATGGTTGTAAGTGTCACGGTTTCCAAGAAATAGCTTGTCAAATTTTACCACTTTTTCGCACTTGGAGCTCTTAAGTTGTCGGTACAATGTATTTGGGAACGATCCAACATGCTAGGGTGCGAAATAGGATCTTGCTTGGCATAAACCTGCCCACCCAGATGTGTTGGAACTATTGGTTTGGTCACATGATGAACAAAACAAAAATTATGCCACCTTGCAACTTTAGACTACATGCATATGATGATTTTTCCATCAACTGGAAACTTGTCACCATGGGAAAATGGATTGGAGATATGAAAAACTGAGAGACGTTATTGTAGAGGGACCTTACATGATTTTATACCTTTATATGAAACATTTATAAGTGCCACGGTTTTTGAGAAAGAGCTTGTCAAAGCTTGCCACTTTTTCACACTTTGGTCTCTTAAGATAAATTGTCATTGTAGCGTAGCCTGGAACGTTCTGGCATGTTGGGGTGCGAAACAAGACCTTTCCTAGCATAACCTACCCACTTGGATGTGTTGGAATTTTCATTTTGGTTACACGATGAATAGAACAAAAATTACGCCTCCTTGCAAATTTCTCTTCAATGTATTTGACACTTTTTCCATCAATTGAAAAGTTGTCACCACAGGAAAATGGATTGGAGAAAAAAAAAATTGAGAGAGGTTATTGTAGAGGGGCCCTATATTACCCTATTCCTTCAAACATAATTGTTGTAAGTGCCATGGTTTTTGAAAAAGAGCTCATCAAAATTTTCCACTTTTTCACACTTATAGCTCTTAAGAAGTCATTGGTACAATGTAGCCTGGAATGATCCGGCATGCTAGGGTGCGAAAAAGAAGCTTGCCTAGCATAAACCTACCCACCCGAACATGTTGGAACTATCAATTTGGTTGCACTATGAACAAAACAAAAATTATGCCACCTTGCAACTTTAGACTCATGCATCTAATACTTTTTCCATCAATTGAAAACTTGTCACCACAGGAAAATGGATTGAAGATATGAAAAACTGAGAAAATTTATTGTAGAGGGACCCTACATGATCCTATACCTTTAGACAAAACATTATAAGTTTTAGGGTTTTCGAGAAAGAGCTTGTCAAAGTTTTCCACTTTTTCGCACTCTGGTCTCTGAAGAGAAATCACCGTTACAATGTAGCCTGAAACATTTTGGCATGTTGGGGTGTGAAACAGGACCTTTCCTAGCATAAACCTACCCACCCAAATGTGTTGGAGCTATTGGTTTTATCTTAAAAAGAATTGAACAAAAATTATGCCACCTTGCAACTTTACACTACATGCACAGAGGTATCACAAAGAAGGACAAATCATGATCAAAGGAAAACAACATTGAAGAAGGGTTATTCATCATAGAGGGAAGCATCTTATAATCATGTTCATGATTTAATATGACAGTCACATAAGTACTTGCTACACATTCATAGAGAACTAGGCTGGGCAGTGAGAAATGGAGAGATTATAGGCACAACCCCTATTTGTTGAATTGCAAGAAGGGAATCCCTCATGAATTGCAAAAAAGATTGACAAGTTAAAGTGTCAAATGTCAAGGGTAGTCCTTTCAAGAGTTCATGAAGCTTGAACAATCATAGTCATTATGGCAGTCCTAGTTTTAAAGACATTATGACAGTCATAGTGGTTTACAAGCATGGACATAGCAAGGGGCAGTCATACCACTAATGGATGATAGTCATTTATGACTGTGTTAAAGACCTTGATAGTGAGATTCCTTTGAGTCTTCATTGGTTTTTCCTTTGTAAATCCAAGAAAGAACCTATGACAAGAGAGTAGGTATGCACATGTTGTTAGGGAAGATCTAAGTGAATGCGGTGCACTCAATGAGGATTGTTTTAAGCTTGCAAAGAGTTATAGATAAAAATCATGACATTCTTAGGGATATCATAGGATAGAGATCTTGTTGGCAGTCCTCATGACTATGTCGAGGGATTTTTTGCATGGTTCACATTCTAGTAGCTCTTTAATCACCTAAAGGTACATGATAGAATAATTTAACCCACTAGGATGACTTCAATACATAGACATGATGCACTCAAGGATAAATCACATGCCACCAAAGATATGAGGTGTAATTTTTTTGCATATGTGGCTAAATGGAATCAAGCTATATCAGATACAAGGCCACTTGTGTGCATGAAGCGGAAGATCGCAAAATAGCCAAATATGAAGTGTCCTTCTTGCCTTCTATGGACTGCCATTTGTATGGCTGTCCTCTAATCTTTACATGCACCTCATTGTCTTTGAGACCTAAGGCCTGCCCTCTTGAATCCTTAAGGACTATCTTTCCTCTTCTAATTGCACTCCATTTAACTAAGGTCTAAAACCTTTTGTGCAATCTTCCATTAATGACCATATTGAAACCCCTTGAAGTTTTCCCTTATAACTCTTATTCTTAAAACCTCATGGTTGTCATGAGATTGCTGCCCCTTGAAGTCTCATGTAGAAATGTATGGTTAGTAGGATTTTTCCTAGTCAATGAGCATGTCACCATACAAATCCATTTATTCATGAATAGTGATTGAAGGCATACCATACAAATGATGCATGTTTATATACCACTAATGCAAAATGCATTTTGTTGATGTAATGTAGCTGCACATGATCTATGATGGTTTTTGATTATTTGGTATGACTTTTTGATCTGAGTTTTTGACAATTATTTTTGATGAATACTAGTGATTTAGAATTGTCCTTAAATATAATATCTTAGATAGTTAAGGTGTTTGATTGTTCAAGTTGACAAGTAATGATCAAAACTTGAAAGGGTTAGCATTGAGAGTAGGAAATTTGGAATTCAAAATAGTGGAACATCACAATGACATGATCTAGGGGACAAATCCACACCCATGGTCTAATCTAGGAGGGTAGAAGTACTAAGGTACCAATTATGGGCAAGGTGAGGGTTAAATTATTTTACTCCTACTTTAGCCTGCATGCTAACTACATCAATCATGCATGCCAAAGTAATATTTATGTAGTAAATGAAATTAGCATATAGATTAGGATATAGGTAAAGGACATTTCCTCATGATTACTTTGTGTTTTGAAGAATATCTCCAAAAAAATATTATTAGTACCTACAAAACACACATTAGTGGCACAAAAAAACATGATCATAGCACTTGCATTCTTTCCAAGAGTGAAATGAATAATATGTAGAAGGTGAGTTTGGTGTGAAATGGAATCATAATGAGCCAAAAAAGCATGAGGTTATGATTGAGTTGGCCCCATTTGTAGCTACAAGCATGAAGCCATGTCAAAATTGAGTGTAAGTTTGAGTTTGAGTCTAAGATGGAGATATAACAATGTGACCAAGTTGCACCCCAATGAAACCATGCAAGTTGTGGATGTAAGTCATGATGTATATGGTTGCCATGGAGTAGCAAAGGATAAGTAATATGATAGTAGCAAGACTAGTGAAAGCATAAATCAAATAGAAAAGAGTTAGCAAAGGTTGAGAAAGGATGGAAGGCTCGTAATGAAGGATGGTAACTTATGAAAATGGAAATCATACTTATGTTCAAAGATAAGCTTTCTCAATATCATTTTTTGATGGCTGATAACACCTATGGTGATTTTCAAAGGTAACAACATTGATCAAAACCTCATGCTAGTCACCTTGCAAAGGCAGAGTTTGATAACTTGCATTATGATAGTCCTAAGTAAATGAACTTTCAAAGAAAAGACAATCCTATGTAATAAAGGACAACTAAGTTAAGATCATGATTGAAGACAAGAATGGGACTGTCATAATGTCTAATAAACAATCATCATTGAAAATATAGGATAGTACAAGGTAAAATAAGTTAATGCTATGAGATTTCTACAATCCATAATGCTTATAATTTGTTATTTTGGGATTTTGATTGTGTTTGAGTTTTTTCATCAATGTTTCGGATCACACTCAGTGATCCATCATCAGTGTGATAGAGAGAAAAAGGAGATGAAAGATGGTTAGATATCTTGATGATGGATCATTGAGTGTGATCTGAAACGTTGATGAAAAAACTCAAACACAATCAAAATCCAGAAATAACAAATTATAAGTAAAATAAGTTATCAGACCTATAGAGCCATCCAAATCCTTGCAAAAGTCATAGTTAACTCATCAACTCAATAAGGGGTTGTGCAAAGGTAATGATGGGGGAAGATAACAAGAAAACACAGTGCTACAAATCAAGAACACAGTCATGTTTTCAGTCACATACAAGTGAAGGCAGCAAGATAAGGTTGCATGAAACTATGAACACTATCATAGTCACCAAGAAAGGTATATCAGTCATGGGACAGAAAGAAGAACTTAGCATGGAGGTAGATTGCATTATAAAAGGTAGTCATATGAGCATATGCAATAGTCCAAGGGGCAGTTTGCATTAAAAGAAACCACCATGAAGCTAGATTCAATCTCATGATACAATTAGTTTTAGAGAATGCAACAGTATTGGAGACTTCAATTGACAATGCTCAAAGGTAGAGAAAGGGAAGACCTAATTCATCAAGGCAGTCCTCTGTGAAAAATAAATAGAGGACAGTCATAAATGCAAGTCTATGACTATCACAATGCAAGTGGAAATCAATCATAATGCACGAATGACAAATTTTTCTGACCTATGAGGAGAAAAGGACAGTCCTTTAATACAAAAAGGGCAACAACTTCATGCACAGTCAGGACAACCATAAATGCTATTCAAGAACAACAACCTCATAAAGGATTAAGGGCAACAACCTCATAAATAATAGAGGATAGTTCTATTGCTTGTTTTGTGTAAAGACATTGAAAAGGGATAGTCATGATAATGAGCAAAGAAACCTCATAAATGTAATGTTCCCTTCTTGCACCTGATTAGTATGGGAGATCCATTAGCCTATTCCTAGGTTCCCGTAGGCTAAGTGGAGTTGGTTAGGGGACTTAGGGCCTGTATTGGGCTTTGTGGTGGTTTTCGGTGCTTTCTAGTAGGGATTACTATTTATAGTAGTGGTTGTTTTCAATACTTACTATTTATAGTAAGTCTCAGTGATCTCAAATTGTGTTGGTTTGGTGTTTGGGCAGACTTACTATTTTTAGTAATTGCTATTTTTAGCAAGTGTATTTTTGGTAACTAGTCCCGACCTCTGTTTCTCCAGCAGTGTAATATTTCATGTTTGGGCGTTGGAGTATTAAGGGTTTAATTAAATTAATATTATATTTTTGTCACTTAAGTTATGTTATAAAGTTACTTTATAACTTAAGTGAGGGTCATGTGATCTTTAAAAGGACCCCTTGCCTCATGCCTAGGAAAAGGTGAAATTAAGTTGTTTTTAAAAAAGCAAATATGAAGCCTCCAAAAGTGGATGCCTAGTTTAAAGGAGGCATAAGGATTTTAAATAAATTAAAGAAAACACATGAAGGGGGTGTGGGGTTTTGGAGGGAAAGTGTTTTTCAAACCTGTGTTGCCCTGATTTCCCTATCACTTCTATAAAACAACATTTTGGCTCTCATTTTGGCTCTCATTTGTGCATCTATCATTTGGCAACATAACAGGATGTTGTTGGAATGCTTCCAGAGTTCTATTGTTGCATGTTGAGGATGGAAACCCTCACCATTTGGAGCTAGTTTTTGTGGTGAAAGATCCTCCCTAGCCGAATAGGAGTGATTCTACTTTAGGGACCACCTTGGGTGTTAATAGAGTTCTGATTTTAGTCTTTTTGGAGGTGGAATGATGAAGTTTTTCTTGGTTTTTTGATGTGGGTTTGGATTTTTTGGTGTACTTGATCTTTGGCTTCATTTTGGAGGTGTTTGGAGGGGTTTAGAAGCATTTTATGAGGTCTGATTTGCATTTCTAGAATTCTGGAAACTCTCTTTTCGATAGTGGTTGAAGGTGAAATCCATTCATAACTTAGTGCATACTCAATCAATTATTTTGGGTATTGGTTCATTGGATTCCTCTTGCTTGGTGCCACATTTCAAGTTACTTGTATTTATTGTTGGAGCAGTGATTTTAGGAGTCAAGTCACCCTTCTAGGGTGTTGTGCCTATTTGGGGTTTGATGAAAACTTGGGACTGCTGCTACAGGGGTATGAAATCTACCTATTGGAGGTTGTTATCATTGTCTTTCGTAGTGACAAGGTCTTGGTTGATTACATGTGTGTATATGCTCCCCCTATGGTGATAGCTTGCAATGTATGGTGAACAAATATGACTGTATTGGCTCATATCAGGTCTGCAACTCATTTGCATCAAGTCTGAAACATATTTCTTTAAGTCTGAAATAAATTAGTCTTCTTTTCTACTTGAAAATGAAGCTATTTCATTGTATTTTTTGTTCATGCATTATTTCCTATGCACAATTTACTATGATGCAAGCATGTGAAAACAAACAAAGAAGCACATCAGCAAAACACATATCAGATAGAAAACAAAATAAAACAAAATCAGGGGTGGTTGTTACAACAACCTCATAAACAATAGAGGACAGTCCTATTGCTTGTTTTGTGCAAAGACATTGAAAATGGACAATCATGATAATGAGCAAAGCAACCTCATAAATTTTAAGGATAGTGCTCGTCTTGTTTTTACAATGAGATGTATGAGTGACAACCCTTTTTCCAGCCATTAGTGTCATATAAGGGAAATCATAGAAAAGTGAGAAGGTTTGATGGTGAAACAAAGGGAATTTCTATGAAGGAGTGCCAAAGATAAGAGTTTTGATGAGTAGTTACAAAGGAACCAAAGAAAGATTTAAAACAGTCCTTTGCAATACAATGTATACCTGCAACTTCCAAAATAACAGTCATCATGAGAAAAAGACAAAATTCTTAGAGGACAATCAAGCATGAGTTAGAGGGAAGCAAACATTGTGGTCAAAGAGTGCATAGTATAAGCGGTGATTTAAATGTATTTTTACATAGAACAAGGTGAAGATAAGTTTGTGAGAGCTACAAAAAAATACAAGAGAAGATGCCCATGAAGCATATGGCAATGCTCTTGAGGTTGAGTGATAGAAAACCCAAGGAAGATGATAGTCAAAAGATCATGAAAAATTGCAGTCAAAGATCATGAAAGGACAGTCTTAAAGGCATTCTCAAAAAAAGCATAATGGGCAGCATGTTGGCAGTCATAGAAGGGAATATGAAGGTTTGAGTATCAATGCACAGTCAAAGACATGAGGGCAGCAATCCCATGACAGAAATGACAAATTTGAACAAGACAAAAGCTGAATGTTAAGATAGTGGTCAAAAGCATGAGGGCATTTTGTTGTCCAAAAGGACCTTATTGTGACTATACAATGCAAGTAAATACCTCATGTGAACAATACAAGGCAATCACTTCAAAAACATGTGATGAGATCAAAAAGGAAAATTTCAAATGATGATTAATAAGGGAAGAAATTTCATACAGAGAAACATAGTCTTAAACACTAAGGGGCAGTAATCATTCAAGATCCATGATCACAAATACTTGCATTCTTCCCAAGAGTGAAATGAATAATATGTAGAAGGTGATTTTGGTGTGAAATGGAATCATAATGAGCCAAAAAATCATGAGGTTATGATTTAGTTGGCCCCAATGGTATTTACAAGCATGAAGCCATGTCAAAATTGAGTGTAAGTTTGAGTTTGAGTCTAAGATGGAGATATAAGAATGTAACCAAGTTGCACCCCAATGAAACCATGCAAGTTGCGGATGTAAGTCATGATGTATATGGTTTCCATGGAGTTGCAATTGATGTTCCCTCCATAATATAGATACAAATATGAATTTATATTAAAAACTATGCATGAAATCATGATGTATAGGCTAGCAATCAAAGGGTAGATAAAGCATGACCAAGTGAAGGTTGTGCTATTTCTTATACATAGTAATATGCATATAGTGGACAGTCATGTGTTGAGCAGGGTACACCAGTATGCTCTAATGTGACCTAAGAAATAAAGAAACACCAGTACTCTTTCAACCACTAATATAGTCTAACTATCAACTGCAATATATGAGTTAGAATTAAGAAGTATAAATCTACAAAAGAATGTGATTTAAAAAATTGAAACTTTATAATATGTGTTCTTCTCATTTCCATTGTAGTTAGAACACAAGAAATGATACATACTTCAATAACCAAAAACAAAGTGATCAATAACATGACTTTACAAATTCAATGTACATACTTACAAATCAATTCAATGAACCATCCGGGTCTGCTCTACTCTTTATTGTGTCAAGTATTGCCTCATCGTCAGAATCACACACCTTCCACAAGTTATTGTTCATAGGTCTCCCCCATATTTGATCAAATGAATGTTGGATTCCATGAGAAGGTTTGAGTAATGAAGAATCTTTTGATGTATGTCAAAGTCCTCAAAAAACTAGACATCAAACTTCTTAACTAGGTACCTTCTAAGCCATGTTCTAGTAACAACCACCGAACTTGTAGGATATTCTATATTTTCTCCATCTATAACTTGGGCCTCCAATTTATTTTTGGCCTCAACACAATGACACAAGTAATAATATGTTCCCTCTTCATTGTCTTCATCTGAAATCACTGCATAAACATACCCTGCATTGATATGTGCATCCAGTTAGATGAATTTAATGAACATTACAAAAAAACTACAAAGTAAGATAAAACTAGGAATTTTGTAAACTATGCAAGTAGATATATTACCTAGTTCTAGTAGTTCTGATACATGATCAAAGTCAATGGATGATTGCATCTCTGTGATTAGTAGTGTTGTTGAGACTCAATACATATCAAGTGGGCTTAAACTTCTTAACCACCATTCATCAACCCACTTCTTTAACTCACTCATTTCAGACTTGAACTGTACATGAAGAACAAAAGCATGCCATCTTTCATGGATGGATAGTCTATGAACCTACATTGGAGCTTCTAAAAAAGTGTAGCTCACTCGATCCTGTCAGTGTACAACAATCCTCATATTTTGTAATGTTAGTATCATCTACCAACCAAAAAAAATCTATGAACTAAAGAATTTCCTTCATTACCTAGACCCATAGCATGATTATACCATTGGATGATTGATATTGCATCTGTCAACTTTGGACTATCTTTGTACTTTAACTCTTCTCGTGCTAAGGATCTTTTAATACATTCTCCTACACCATCATGCTCCCCCTTTCCATCCTCGGCCTTAGAGAAATTCCACATATGTTGAGCACCACTGATCTTATGCATCTTGCTCAACGAATAAAACATCCTAGAGTTATTGAATTTCAATGTACAATTATCTGACCATATGATATGCTGATAGAATGATATGCTCCTCTTAGAAAAATTAGCGTAGAACACCTGAAAGCAACCTTGCATGAACTCTATAGAATGTGTGCAATCATCATTGATGTAAAACTGATACTCCCTCAATACCTTCATGTCGTCTTTGATACTATCACTTGCATGGAATAATGCTATATGCACAAATATAGCAACCTATGTGGATTTGTAGTATTGTGATTGCACCTCATTCTATGGCTATAGTGTGTAGTTCTCTACAAATTCGACAACTGAAATGATTGTATGAAGTGGAAATGTGTCCTTGCATAACTTGAAATGTGAGTCCAACCATCGAGCTTTATGTGTATTCCTTGCATGATCATACACCACATGATTATGAAAAATACCCATAAACTGATATACTAGAATCTTATCACTGAGCAATTCACACTTTTTTGCTTCTTTCCCATCTTTTAGATTGTAGGCCATTGTCTTGTAGTTTCCAAATTCCACAATTTCATTTCCAATTGCATGTGTACTATGCATATGTTGAAAAATTGACAAGCATTGCAATCCAACACAATGAGCACATGTTCCATCCAAGCATGATTTCCTATAAAAAAATTGACCTTACACTCTTTCACATAAATTGGTAGATATGAAATCCCTTGAAGATCTAGGTGGAGGCCTTATGTTACATTCCTGCAAAACATTGTTAGTATGCATATCTACATATATATGATGATAAACATCATAATGGTTAGAAAACTCAATATGTACTCTACAACAACAATTAGTGCATGTGTGATTTACTTTAACATAAAAAGGCTTTAGAATTTCAAAAAACCTTTGACAAATTTTAACTTGAGGATGCATCTCTACAAATTTAGCAAAAAATTGGTTTTGAGTCATATCCAAAAAATGCTTTGGATGTGGCTCACAATTTCGACTACTAGTTAGCCTTCATACATCTCTGTGATTGGGAGAGACCCCTGTATTATTTTTCCAAAATTATTGTATTAGGTATCTCAAGGCTTGAACAATTTCTTTATCTTTTCATGGTAGTCTACCCAAGAATTCCCATGACTCATTGTTATTTGGATACTCCACTCTTGCATGACTTATTTTGGCTCTCATTAGAGATGATCTACTTATTTTCAAAGTTTCACTTGTCTTGGAAAGGATCATCCTATTCTTAGTTTGATTACTTACCAATGTTAATGTCATCACAATTGGGTGCATTACTATCTTTCGTGAGTGAGGTAGAACCCACACTCTCATATGGACTCAATAGATTCTTTACAACTGATTTCTCACTTGATTCATCCATTGTTCTTAGCCCAAGAATCTTCATGACGGGCCTAAATTTTAGTTTCCTCATCATTTCAACAAATAGTTGACATCTTCTAGCCTCATTTGGATTCTCAAAAAATAATCTTTATATTGTCCTCACATATCTTTGACAAGTACGCTTTGGAATCTTATCAACCATTGGTTTCAAGATATTAGCATTAATATCAATCAAATATTTAGGTTTTCTATGCAAAACTCTAGGAGTTCTCAAAGGTAAAGTTGTGTCAACATTAGGAATGTTAACAAAATCATGGATAATGGCATACCTTCATCTAGAGATGAAAACAATGACGCACCTTGAAATTGACATGTAAACGATGTTAATCTTCAACTCTTGATGTGGTATGTGGAGTGTCTTCAAGTAGAGATGTGTTTGCTGATGTACTTTCAACACCAATTATTGTAGATGGTGTGCCTTTAACTAGAGATGTGATTGTTGATGTACTTTGAACATGACACATTGTAGATGGTGTGCCTTGAAATTCACTTATGGTTGATGATGTGCCCCCAACTTTGGGATTCATTTGTCTCATTACTCGAATATTTTGCATCCGTTGCCTTTGTGATGCCAATTCCACATCTCTCTTAGATTGCATGGGAATTTCTTCTTCTATGGAGTTAAATTTATTTTCTTCATGAAGTGGCTTCATTGTTTCTCTTCTCGCATTTTTGTCTTCACGTTCATCCAGTGTTAGAGTCTTTTCTCATTTCCTCGGCATGATGTTGAATACTACATGTTCACAAACACAAAATGAACAAAAGTAAGTAATTCTCACTAATACAAAAATATCAAATGAAAATGAAAATGATTGCAATTGATCTATGTGAGAAGGTGACAAGCACAGAACTTTAAATTTAAACAAAAAAACCCTTGATAAACAATTGAATTGTACAAACATGGAAAATATTACCTCATATAATAAAATTTGACCTAAAATCTTCAAATTTACACCAAGATAATTGTTGAATAGAAAATGGAAAGTCACTTTAATTGATGAACATGATCATCTACCTTCTCAAACACACCTAAATGTAGAGGGAAGCAATAATACTCTTTCACCAAGGGCAGCATGCTAGAGAGCAGCAATGTTGTTTTGTGGCATGTAAGAACCCTATTGGTTCTAACCTCTGATAACTGATGCTGAGTGATGAGGGTTTGTTTGTATTGATGGTTTTTGCAATTTATTTTTTTTCTTTTGACAATATATGATTTTTTGTAAAATAGTGCCAAGCAAGAAATAACCATGCAAGAAATAAACTAACAATGAAAGTACTGCAAATATATGTATATAAAGCTGCAATTGTTATTTATTGACTATAGAATATACAAAGCTTTACTTTCAATTCTTCATACCCAGACACCATGAAGATAATTTTTCATAAGTCTGAAATGGTTTGCAACAAACTGAGATCTTCATAAACTGTACGGCTTTCCTCCAAATATGATTTCTCCACCTCAAAATATTCATCAAATTCCTTTAGAAGAATAGGTGTCCCAAATGGAGGTAATGAGAGCTCAAAAGGTGAGGCGTTTTCACCAAGGAAGATCATGCCCTTTCTGGAGGTGGTATGACTACTATAGGTACAACAGTATGGCCTCTAGAAAAGTGTGCTCAACGATAATAAATGCTGCCACAGAATGATCTGCCCTCCTCTAATGAAATTTGATTAAGCCCTCAAGATAAATCTCTTCAAATCTGCACAAACTTGACCCCTGGATGAATCCAATAGTTAAGCATCTTTAGCTGATAGTTTCACAACCTTAGAATGCTGATACAAAGAAGAAGCTACACTCTCCAATGTTGATACGCTTTGGATATGCAGAAACCCTTAGGTTCTATTGACGGGGTTTTTTTTTACCGCACCAACACAGAATAAAGTTACCAACGGTTACTCTATCCTCTCTTGAACAAAATCTCCTGCATGCTAAGATTGCGAGAAAGATCATGCATTCAACTCCAAGGTTCCTTCATGCAGTGGATAGTCTCAGTTGGATCGATGTGATTTCTTGGTATCTCAAGGGGGACTTACGCAATTGTTCAGCTGAAGATCAAGGAGAAAGGGATTTCGCAATTCAAAGGATTTTTCAATTGAGCACAGGTTTCCTAAACTAACCAGAAAATACTGAATTTAAATGGTTGTAGGGATGAGAAAGGCTATAGTCTACTCTAAGTGTGGGACGTGGATATCAACTTTCACAAACTTCAACCGAGCCTTGATTTGCCTCGCCTCAAACAACTTCCACAAAATCGGTGCAATCTTCAAGGGGAGTAACTAAAAGTATTCAGATCACAATTCAATATGAGGACACCATCACAACGACGCATGTCAACACACAAATCATAATCAAAGTTAATTCCACAATGTTCCAATTGACCACGCAAGGCGAACACACCATTAGTGAGCCCGCTAGTGGTATAGATAAGCGAAGCTTGCTCAAATTAGACACCACATTCCACAACTATCATCTATTTGCATGAAATGAAATCTGCTTTACTCTAAGCTACTTTAAGATTCTATTGTGAATTAGAAGGACGAAGAAGCCTTGCTAGCTACTCACAACAAAAGATGAAACCACCATCAATGATAACTCTTTTTACTATGAGATTGTTCACAACAACTTCTTACAAAGAATTCAATGGAAAACTTTGCTTTCTCTTCAATCTAAGCTATGCTATCAATCTATGTTATCTATGCTATGCTATCTCCTAGTTGTCTCTCTATTCTAATGATGTACAAATGAGGGGGGATGCCCCTTTTATAGATGGCCAAATCCAATGGACGAATCAGATTCAATTACAATGAAAGGCTCAGATTGAGCCACATAAGCCCTAACCCTAAAAACTACCACAAAGTAGAGTGGGATAATAAATGAGCAGAGATTCCCACTTTCTTCCTTTGACCATTATGAGAAATTAATGCCCACTATCTTCTAGAAGATTCTCGCCAGGAAACGTGTTCCCACTGTTCTTCTCCTTGACTGCAAACTCTACCAATTTGATTCTTGAACTGATATGGCAGGCATGTTCTTGATCCAAATTCCAAGATGACTACTTCTTTCCTTTGTTTGATGGTAATTTTCCTCCTTGGTGCTAGTGTATTTTAGGTTGGGTGAAGTATGCCAAAAAACACTATTTGGGTTAATGCCAAGGAAGGATTTCACACTTGAAAATAATTCCTATGCTTTGTTCTTTAGTCCATCCCACTGTCACTCTTTAACATTGAAGCTTTTTTCTCATTCCTCCTCCTTAGTCTTGAGGACCTTTTAGTGCTCGAGGATGATCTTTAACACTTGGGCCTTCATCTTTTCCTCCATCCTGATCTCGAAGGGTTCTCTTGTCCTGGACTCGACCATTTCTTCCCTGCCACCTGCCTCCCTGGGGTGGGTGCATATTATGTCTTTGTGGAGAAATCCCAACACTTAGCCGTTTCTTCCAACATCTCCCTTCATGGTTTAGGTGCAAATGAGACTTCATGGAGGAGCTTAAAACATGTAACTTCATCCCCTTCCAAGGTTGCAATGTTGTCCCGGAGTAATTTCTCCATCACCCCAAGTCATCATGCCTTGGGCTCGGTGTTCACCCTACAAAACAAATAAAGAGGAGGGCATCAAAACACTTTATAAAATAAATTCATTTTACTTACCTAATCTCCATATTCTGATTTTCAAGGCCTGATTGATCTCTGGATCAGATGGAATTCATCATTTTCCTCTAGCAAATTTTGCCTTCTTCATAACCATTCATCACAGGCGCACTTTGACTATGTCCTTCTTCCATTCTCATGACTTAGAATTTTTTCTTGCCACCTACTTATCCTGGGAGCATTCACCACCTTGAACTTCATATTTCTTCCTTAGGAAATTTTCTCACCCACCTTGATTCTAGCGTATAATACCTCATGTAAGCTTGGGCGCAATTAGGCCTTTGTGTCTTCATTTTCTCTGGCTTAGCCAATTTCTCAAACTCCTTTAACACATTCTTCTATGGGCGCATTTGAGTGGTCTTCCTTCAATTTCTCATCAACTTACTCCTTTCTCTTCTTTGGGCATATTTTAAGAGTCCTCATCTTGGGTGCATTTCCTAGGGTCAACTTTGAATTTGTGCCTTAGAAATTTTTTGATGAACTCACTTCATGGGCGCACTAGAGGGGTATACTTCTGATTTTATGCCTTAGAAATTTTTTATGTCATTTCATCCCTTGGGTGCATATGACCCCTTATACTTTTGTTTTTGATGCCTTAGAATCTTTTCTCAACTTCTCCATAACTGGGCGCACTTAAGGGGGTCTAGTTCTATTTTATGACATAGAAAAACTTCTTATCCAACCCCCTTCTAACTAGGGCGCATTTGGAGGGGTATACTTTTATTTTTACCACTTAGAATATTTCTAGGCCACTTTATCTTTCCTAGGGCGCATTTCAAGGGATTGGAGTTCATGACTTAAGCAAACTTCACCCAACTTCTTCAAGGGCGCATTTGGAGGTGTCCACTTCTGTTTTGAAACACTAAGAAAGTTTTCTAGCTTCTCATCACAACTGGGCACATTTACCACCTTGCACTTTCATCTCCAACACTTAGAGAAAATTTCAAGTCACCATGCTCCTTAGTGACAAGGGCACATTTGGAGGGTGGAGGTTCCACTTTATAACACTTAGAAATTTTTTGATGCCACCTACTTCTTGAGGGCGCATGAAGGCGGGTCTAGTTCTATTTTCCATCACTTAGAAACTTTTTTTAAGTCTCCTCCTTGGCTAAGGTGCATTCTAGGGGTCCTCCTTCCATTTCAACACTTAGGAATATTTTCACCTCAACCCACTTTATCTTGGGCGTAGCCTAAGGGGTCTACTTCCAGTTTTCACACACTTAGAATTTTTTATGACCCTCCTCTCAACTTGGGCACATTCTATGGGTCTAGCTTCCACTCTGCTTGCCTTGGAAAGATTCTTGTGTATCCCCCCTCATGATGGGCTCATTTGGACCCTTGAGCTTCTAGTTTGAACACTTAGAATTTTTTTTGCTCATCCTCTTTGCTTGAGGGTGCATTTTGACGTGGTTGCTTCTAGTTTTGGAGACTTAGAAAATTTCCAAGTCACCTTGATGCCTAGGGTGCATTTCAAGGATGGTGGTGCTATTTGCCGAGACTTAGACAAATTTTCATGTCTCCTCCTCCATGATGATGCATTTGAGGGGGTATACTACCATGTTGAGGGCACATTTAAGCCTATATGCTTCCATTTTCCAAGATTTAGACAATTTTCCATCCATCTTCACAAGTTGGGCACATCTTGATGGGTCTCCTACCAGTCAACCTTGCCTTAGGCGTTTTTTTGCATCTGGAGTGCTGAGGAAACTTTCAAAGGTGGCTTTTGAACCCTTAGCTGATTTTTCCCTCGCTTTCTATTTTTAGTAACCTTTTGATTCTTGAACCACTGCAACTCCTCTTGACTTGAATCTTGCCAAGCGTGATCTTCATGACCTATTTGACCTG
The DNA here is from genome assembly GCA_007258455.2 of Sequoia sempervirens. Lineage (NCBI taxonomy): Eukaryota > Viridiplantae > Streptophyta > Pinopsida > Cupressales > Cupressaceae > Sequoia > Sequoia sempervirens. Next base: position 46,216 of record VDFB02285439.1, read on the forward strand.
TTCACACTTGTCATCCGTGCTGACCTACTATTTTTTGCCCTGTTCTGGAGGTAACTTACTATAAATAGTAAGTACTTGGATTGCACTCAAATTTCACCAGTAGATTGCTTGAAGGATGCTGATCGCGATGGGATACATCAATTTTTCAATTTTCTCGAGTTTTACCCCTCATTTTGAGTCCTGAAGCTAGAAACCCTAATCAGACTTGCATGTGCCTCAAATAACTTTCGTTTGACCTCGTTTCTATTGCATGTTGCTCTGCTTGTGAAACTGAAGTGTGGGGAGTTGTTGGAGTGAACTTGCTAAAAATAGTAAATGCCTAAAAAAGTGATCAATTGACTGTCGGATGTGTTTGCATGTCATATTGCCCGAGAGATCTCAAAAAACCCAAAAAAACCTAGAAAATTGGTTTGCATGCAAACACCAGCTAAAAATAGTAAGTCCTTGAAAAATGATCAACTTGGCTTGCATGTCACATTGTTACGAAGCTCTCGAAAAACCCATAAAGAATATCCTAACATGCATTGAAAAATTATACATGCAAACCCTAAAAATGGCTCATGGAGGCAAAATTGCTGAAAATTATCATCTCGGCTTGCATGTTAGTCCATCGCGAAGGTCTTGAAAAACCCAGAAAGATTCTTCAAACATGCATTGAAAAATCACACATGCAAATCCTGAAAATTTGCTCCAAAGCCAGAACTGCTAAAAATAGCAAGTTGTCAAAATTCAGTGAAAAATTGATGGGAACTTGCCTGAAGCCTTTTAACTGCAATGCCAAGCTCAGATTTCAATTAGCCAACTCAATTTGACCTCAAAATAGCCTGAAGATTCAAAACCCTAATATGTCAAGACACACTCCAGACTTAATCAAAATTCCAATCCAAGTCAAAAGATAGGTACATCACCAGAAAGATAGAACCAATAGAGAGAGACAGACACAAGACCAAAGCCAAAAGACCCAAACGGAGCAAAAATTAGGGGGTTCCCCATTTTGAATGGGGTGATGTGTGAAAAGGTCACAACATCTAGCGCCACTTCGAATAAATGTTCATGAACATTTCAAAGAGAAAACCCATTCCATACTCAGAACCATTGGATAATTCTTTCCAACCTATCAATTGACTAGGGGAAACACTTAAAAGGGAAGAGGAATCCTAAATTGGATCAAGGCACCTCATCTTTTGATTACAAGTGCATGCATATGCGTTTATTCCAACTCAAAAGACCATTGAAGCTCCTAGAATCCATTGTGACGAGCTACATAATGATCCTAACTTTTAAAAGCATCTTGTAATTTTCACGAATATTGCTCCATTGTCAGCCAGGCGTCAATAGCCCCGATGGAGTTATTCACGAATTCCCAAAGCCAAATACTTTGATAATTCTTTCATTGTTCTCTTTTCAGATACTTCCTTTTTTAGCACTATTTTCATTCTCTTATGATATATGGGCCATCCCACATGGCATCAAACTTTGTATGTTTACCAGGCCTGCTTTTGAGCTCATCCCACTTGAACACTAAATCACCCTCATTGAAGATCCTTGCTGTTGCTTTCTTGTCAATTTTTTTCTTCATCTGAGAATGATGAACTTGGAGCCTCCTATAAGACTCTTTTCTGGTTTCCTCCAACTTTGTCAATTGAGTGAGCCTGGCTTGCATTGGTTTCTCTTCAAGTAATTCAAATTCTTTTATGTAACTCAAAGTTGGTAATTTAATTGAAATAGGTAATTTGGCTTCTTTTCCATAAACCAAAACATATGGTGAAAATCTTGTTGATCATTTTGGTGTAACTCTATCAGCCCAAAGGGATAACTTGAGCTTTTCATGCCATGACCTCTGATTATCTTCTATAGTATTCTTTATGATCTTAATCAGATTCTTATTCATTGATTTAGCCTATCCATTACCCTGGGGTAATAATTGGATGAAGTATTCAAATAAATGTTATTCTTCACTAACCAATCTGAAACTTTTAAACCAATAAAAGCTAAGGAATTGTTAGAAATAATTGAATCAGGTGTACCAAACCTGGAAACCAAGTCTTGATAAAAGTTCAGAACAGATGTTTCATTTGCATCTAAGGCAACTACTTTAGTCCACTTCGTAAAGTAGTCTATGGCAGTCAAAATCCATTTGTGCCTAGCACTCGAGGGTGGATTGATTGGACCTATGAAATCCAATCCCCATTTTCAGCAAGGCTGCTCCACTTGAATTGGATGAAGCGGCAAGGCTGCAAACTTTTACTTTCCGACGAACATTGCACATTTACTGCACTTTCTCACATAAGCATGAGAATCTTTAAAAAAATATGGCCAATAGTATCCAGCCCTCATAATTTTTAGAGCTGTAGAACGTGGTGCAAAATGACCTCCAGCAGGTCTATCATGGAATTCCTCAAGAATTATTTCAATCTGATTTGGGTAAACACATCTGAGAAATACTCCATTGAAATCTTTCTTATAAAGAACACCATCAATTTTTGCATAGGGAATTGCTTGTAATGTAATGTCTTTGTTTTGACTTGTCCATACCTTATGGACAATCTCTAGTATGCAAGTAATGAATCATTTGATGGATCCAATCAGTTGAAGTAGCTGGAGCAACAACTTCTTCAAAATTTAAGACTGTAGTGACTTCTTCGCTGATGTTTTCTTTATTTTATGCAAGCTTCTCGCACAAACCCTTACCTCTAACAAGCTTGGTAACCTTTATATTGATGTTGTATTCCATGAATTTGGTTATCCAGCTTGCTCTTCTTTCGTTAATGTCCTTATTTAGCAGAAACTCTTTGACTGTTGGGTGAGCTACTAGGAAATGTATTTTATTATTAGACAACATATGTCTAAACTTCTTGAGACTTCTCACTACAACAAGCACATGCTTCTCAACAAATGAATACCTAGTTTCATAATCATGCAATACTTGACTAAAAAATGCTATGGGTTGTTCAAGTCCTTGATCATTCTGCTGACATAACATGGTAGAAATTGTGTCAACACTACCAAACACATACAGTATAAAATCTTTATCAAAGTTTGGATTTATAAGTGTTGGGGCTGCTACAAGTGCCTCTTTAATTTGCTCAAAGTTGTTCTTACCCTCCTTTGTCCAGCTGAATTGAATGTTTTTCTTTAGCATGGTTGTCAGTGGCTGCAATAAAGCTACAACATTGGGAATAAATCTCCTAACAAATTTTATTCTGCCCAGAAAAATCTGTAAACCTTTCTTGTGAGTAGGAAGTTGTAATGCCAAAATGGCTGCAATATGTTTTGGATCAACAGAAATGCCATCTTTAGAAACAATATAACCAAGAAGTTTACCTTTGTGAACAACAAAGATGCTCTTTTTTGGATTCAAGGAAATCCCACATATTTCAAAAATCTGTCTAAGATGATCAAAGTGTTCATTAGCATTTCGTGAGAAAACAATGATATCATCTAAATAAACAAGAACAAACTTGTTTATCAAACCTTGGAGAGCTATATCCATTGCTCTCTGAAAGGTTGCTCCCGATTTTGACAATTCAAATGGAATTTTTCTGTAAGCCATAGTACCCCACTTGGCGGTAAAGGCTATTTTGTACTGGTCTTCTTCCTTAACCAGAATCTGGTTATACCCTGAATAACCGTCCAACAACGAGAACCTCTTTGATACTGAAACAACTTGCAGAATTTGTTCCATTGAAGGAAATGGATAGTGATCTTTGAGTGAAGCTCTGTTTAAATCGCGGAAATCCACACACAACCTTATCTCTCTGCTCTTCTTCCTGACAGGAACTAGGTTTGAAACCCAAGAGGTGTGCTTTATTGGAAAGATGATGCCACCTTCAACCAATTTGTTTAGCTCTATCTTCATCAAGTGTTCGAGCTTAGGATTCAGTGGCCTTTGTTTCTGTCACACTAGTTTTGTGTTGGGCTCTAACTCAATTGTATGTTGAGCCAACTTAGGGTTAAAACCCTTTAGATCTCCATACTGCCAGGCGAATATGTCACTGAATTCTTGGAAAAGCAAGAAAAACACTTGTTGTTCTTCCTTGCTACAGATTTTTCCAAGCTTCAAGAGCTTATCTTTAAATATTTCAATCAGTTCAAACTGCTCCTCCTTTACTGTAATGTTGGATCTATCTCTTCTAACCTGATCATTAGTGTTGAAAATTGATTCAAGGGTAACCAACCCCTTAGGCAATTTATTTGTTTTCAACTGCAGAATCTGGTCCTCATATTGTTCAAGTTTCTACTGCTTGGCTGCAGAAAACTCTGCCTCTTCGATCAGAAAACTAATAATTTGTTGATCGTTGTCAAAACATTTCCAACTGACAGTATTATCAGGTACAAATGGTCTTACTACCACCTTGACATATTGTTGTACCTCAATGTTTTGTATATCAGTAGGTACATCATATTGTGAACCTATGGCAGCTAATCTATCTGCTTCCTTATTCTGATTTTTGGGAATTGATAGAAAATTAAAAGCACTAAAATTTTCAATTAAGTCCCAGGTTTTGTGCTTATATAACTTCAGCAAATCATTCTTGGTCACACTCTGATTTCTTAACTGATTTGCAATCAATTCTAAATCACCATAAGCCTTCAGACACTTGATACCCCTTTTCCTGGCCCACTCCAAGCCATGGATCAATGCTTCATACTCAGCCACATTGTTCATGTAGCTGAAAGTGAATCTGAATACTGAATAATATCTATCTCCTTCAAGTGAGACGAGCATCGCATCTCCACCAGCACCTATCTTACTCCTCGAACCATCAAAAAATAGCTTCCAAAGCTAATTGTCTTGCTGATCAGGCTGCACTTCTTCTTTAATCAGGTTTGGAACTATCACATCGGGCTCTTGAATCATATAAACACCCAATCCTACCTCGTCCATGCGACTGAAAGGATCAATCTAGTGATCTTCGGCTGCCCACTCATAAAGGTTCATGATGGGTATGCGTCCAATTGGTGTACCGAAGTCTAAGGTCATGGATTGATCTTCCTGACCATGGACAACAGGGTTGGCGTTTATTGCACTGGGTACATATGACTCTAAATGGTCACCTTTGTACCATATATGGTTCTAAAAAACATGTGAGACCAATCAAAAGATAAATATCCCCCTATCTTAGCAGTGAATTCTCTAGATAGGCACATGCCAAAGAATGGTAGCAAGTCTATAACATATATGTCATGCAAAACTGAGAAATTGGGGCAAGCATGCAGGGTAAGGGGTAGATTCTTGATCATTCCTACAAACTAAATTGTTGTACCATCTAGTTGTATGACTCCTTTTGAAAGGGGCTCATACACTAGACCTAACTTATCTGCTAAACTCTTTGGCATTACAGAACTGCTTGCGCTTGAATCAATCATACAATTATGGACTAGGCTGTTACCTATAATCAAAGTGACATAGAAGGGTGGTGGTTTTACCTCTTGAACGGACTACTCTCTCTTAACCTATGAAGTGTTGGCTAGAACCCTATGCTACTCAATGATAAGCTCCTTAGAAACTGATATTTTGGCTAAAGCTTCTTGCAGGCTTTCTTTCTACCCAAGAATATGCAAAGTGTTTAACATGGTCATGCTAACAGTGGCTAGCCGAGGTACTAACCTTATGTTGTAATTTTAGAATAACGGGCTTTGCTTGTGTTGTTTGAGGCTAAGGTTGTGCCTTCTGTTGTTCTTTAGTTGCTGCAGTCTGCTATCTTGGCAGAATTTGAATGTTCTGAGCTGAAGCATGTTGATTTTTCACCTGTTGGGCTATATGAATTTGATCTTTCTGCTGAATAGCTTACTGTTTGTATTTTTCTGGCTGTTGTATATTAGGAACAACTTGCTGTCTCAAGTCAACAGCCCTCTTTTTTGACCTCGTATTTTTTGCAATAGAAGTGGCTGACTGATTTGGTACTTGAATCTGATTTATTCTGCAAAACTCATTCCCTTGCCAATTCATCATGGCAACATCTTCATTATTCTACTGTGTTTGATCACCCTGCTGATCATTATTTTCTTTGGCTGTATTTTATGCAGCAGCATAATTGGTTTGTACCATCAGGGCCTGATTAATTAATCTATTCATGCATGTGGCCTGATTGTGAGGCTGATTGCACATATAACACCATACATAATCTCGTGCTAAATTATTTTGCACTGGTACGAGCTCTTTTGAAGAGCTAGTAGCGTTCTGATTGTATGGTGACCTGGAATTGAAATTCCTTAGCTGGTTTCCTTGATTGTCTGCCTGATAAGGTGGTCTATTAGGTTGAAAAGGTGCTTGATAAGGCCTAAAATTCTGACCTTGCTGCCTCTTAAGACTCACTAAGTCATTACTGACTGTCTGCAATAATTTTTCCATCTCTTGCTGAGTACCCCTAAGCTCTTGAAAATTTGATTATGTTGGAAAAGCACCATTTTGAACAAATGGTTGATAGACTAAGGCTGGTTCAACTGGAAGTGGGGCAATAGGTGGTAAATTAATGGGCATCAAGGGATAAATATCTGGAAATATCGGCAAAGGAGGCCTTGGTACAATTTTACCAGCCTATATAAGGTTGTTTTCAACTTTAATAGCAACGTCATACGCTGCTAGTAATGTTAATCCACCCATTGATTGTATCATTAAATCAATATCACTATTAAAGGCTTTAAGATAGTAAAGAAAAGCGTGATCAGGTGTCAGCCTTACCATTATTGGAATTCTATCCCAGGTCTTCTGAAACTAAAATTGAAGTCAATCATCTGTTCTTGTGGGGCTCTTTTGATTGTGGTCATTTGCTCCACCAGAGATAAATGATCAGACTTATTCGTAAATTGTTTATTCAACTTATCTCCCAAGTCATCCCATGACAAAACAAAGTTTACAGCCAAACTCCTATACCACTGAAGAGCCTTACCCTTCAGAGATGTCGCCAATAGCCTCATAGCCACGTTCTCTTGCATGATATGATAAACACCGCACAGAGAAGCTACATCCTTTATGTGCTCTATTGGCGTGGTCTGCTCCTCGCCAGTGAAAATGGGCAGAATTTTCAAGGCATTTACTAGTATGTCATAATACTACTGCAAATTTAGCAGACTGCCTTGATTGAAAGGTACGAAAGCATGTCATCTGGCCATCGAAGCTACTGGTATTTTGATATTTATAGCTTGCAAAATTGGCATAGGACATACCGGAAACACTGGAACTGATCTTGTAACAAAACTCAATGAACCTCTTGAAGGTGAAACCGATATCCTGTAACTTGGTGAAGCTGAATGCGAACTTGGCTGCCTTGTTGATGGTCTACCTCTCCTTCTTATTGAATATACTAATAATTCTGTTCTAAAAACTGGAGAAACTGATTTATTTCTTGAAGACCTACCAGGTGTTCTCTTGGCTATCCTTCCTCTTCTTTTTGGTGAAGACAACTATAAGTATTCAAACGGAGAAGAACTTCTTGTCTAAAATTTTCTCATAGGCTTCTTGCACTTGATCTACTTGAAACTTGAGAATGGAGTCACCAGGTATATGAAAGTTTAACCTCTGAAAGGTTGAAAAAATATTGTATATACCAGGTTAGCAACTTGAAACTATTTAATTCTTATTCTGAATTGTGATTCAGAGTCCCACCGGGCGTGCCAAAAACTGTTGTCATAGGGATTTGCACCCACATGCAAAGCTGTAAAACTTTGCAATCCCATGCAACATTGGACTAATTTCAGGTTGTGGGTACCCTATATGAAACTAGACCTCTGGATTCTAGGTTGGCTTCCTATTTGATCTTTAGATTAATTATGTGTACTTGTTTGGAAAAGGGAAAAAGATTTGAAATTAAAAGCTTAAACTAAAAATTGAACTGGGTGATGCACCTAATTGGAAATCTAAACTGCAAATTAACTCACAAATGATTACTCAGTACTTTAATTTGCACAACCTAATTTTAGTCCAATCACCTAAATGTTTTAAACAGAGGATTTGATTCAATACAATTTTGAGGGAAAACATGGTTTTCACGACTAAACTGATTAATCAATTACATGCATAGTGTATAACCAATGAAATTAAACTAAACTGCATACAAATATCTATGAAGGAGACATAAATATTAGAGGTCTTGAAATTGAAAACACAATAACCCTTCGATCGAATCCCTCACAATAACGACGCCTGAAAACTTGAAGGAAAAACTTGAAAATACTGGCAATTAAAGGAATCTTCTGCAAATCACAAAACTAATTAACCTGTAAAAACTGCTGCATAATCTATTAAATTTTGAAAGCTGAGTTACATGAAGTCTCTTTGCTGAAGGCAAAGGCAGAAAAACAAGAACTAGTGAAAAATGACTAAGTCATATCACTTTATAGAAAAAGCCTCTCCAAGGCATGAAGGTGAAACTGAAAGTCAATTTTAGTGTAAAAAGTGATAACTCTAAGGAAAATCCCGAGTAGAAATAAAAATCTCCAAAAAGAAGACCCAAACTCATGCAAAAATGAGTTCACTCAGGCTCAAACTAGCTGTCAACTCATGATTGACACATGGGTCACTTGAACTGAACTGGAATTCCCTAAAAAATTGGGCCAAAACATACAAAAACTGCCTCATTTTTATCAACTCGCCCATGATGATTGGAACTCCATCTCTGAAAAATCATGCAATCTCTCTATCTCGCATGTATGTGAGTTTTTTTTTAGTATTTTCCCCTTCTTACAATAGTTATTTCAAAAATTATTAAAACAATCAATAATATTGCTTTAATAAAGTTTGAAAATAACTTTACAATGAGACATAAAAGGGGAAAATACCAAAAATGAATAATAAACTATGCTTGCATGCATGAATCAAATCTCTTTATAACTCCCCATAATAGTACTCCAAGCTCTCACTTTGCTAATCATAAGTCAAGAAGACTCAAAGTCTTCTCACATTCTTTTGGCCTCCTCATGCAATATATGCATATCATGTAATATATGATGAAATATATTTTTTTTTCAAATGTTATTTCGGGCTCTTCATGCAACACATAGTTATGTGCCTTAGTGATTTCATGGCTTTGTTTAGATCATAGGCCCCTTTATATTAGGTCATTGACTTAGGAGATTATAGACCATGGGGAACAAATAAAACATAATGATTATTTAAAATCATTGGAAAAAATCACCCTATGTTGAATTAGGGCAGACAAAATTAGTTGAACCTTAAACATTCATGATCATTTGCATTGACCTTTGGTGGGGAAGTTTGTTGCGCCGCCATGGAGAGCACTAGGGTTTCTGTTTGAAGCACAAAACTCGACTGTTATAGCTCGATTCCTCCTCTGTAAGCAATGGTAAGTTCATTTTTTTAAAAGCCATACATGGCTTCTTCTCTCTACCTGGAGCAATTTCTTGACCTTGAAGGCCATGGGCTTTGCATTTCTCTATCTACTCTTTTGAAGCATTTCTTTGTGCATGACACTTTCTTTTGTTTTTCCTATGATCACCTAATGCCATGAGAGAAAAAAAATGTGTATTGCTTGAAGATTTAAGCTTTCTGGAAAGTTTATTCTTTATCTGCAAATGGGGTAAGACAACTTTGAATCATATCATGGTTTCTTTTATTCACTTGAAGATAAAAATGGTTTTTAAAGACCGCAGCCATGGATGTACTTCTCTATTATTTTTTTCTTCATTTTTCTGTGTGTAATCTTCATTCTTTTATTGGCCTCCATGAGCAAGTTGATTTGAAGTTTTTCTTGCAGTAAAAGATGGTGAATATTTGTGAGCTTTTAGCTCCCTCCAAGCCGTAGGCTTATGTATGCTTCCATGAGATTTTTCAACAAATTCCTGCATTTGAAAAACCTCCTTGCTTCAGATTTATGACTTGATAGAAACTTAAATGGTCTTTATCCTTGGGTGAATAACTGTGAACAAAACCCTCCTCAGGCCGCAACTTTCTATGCTTGATCTGGGCATTAAAAACAGTGTATTTTTCTGTCAATCTTTTTGTGTTTGAACTCAAAAATTGAAAGTATGAAAGCATTGTATTTCTCCATTTCTTGGGGTTGACCCATGGTAGTTTCTTACAACATTTTTGCATTTCTAAAACAAACCCTCATGTGGGTAAATTGTAATAATGAGGAATCTATATTTTTCTCATTGAAACCCCATCTGGGTATTTGTAAAATGCTCCCTCCAAACATGTTTTGATTGCTCCTTTATATTTTGATATACACATTTCTCTTGTTGTATGAGCTCGAATAGAGCTCCCTCCTTGGCATGGCATGACTTCCCTTCAAATACATGGCTTCTATTATGTGTAAGGCCACTGCTATATTCTTTGTATTTGAGTATTTAGTTATGCATTTTTGTACAAGATTTGCACTATCATTGTAGCTTATGTGGTCATGGTCCTGCACTTGTTCACTATTATACTCATCTGCTAATAAAAGATATGTGAATTTTTGTAGCATAATCTTGAATTTCTTCCATTTGATATTCAACACTGTACATTTGTTGCATTGAGATTGAAATGTATATTTGTTGTTCTACATATATTCTCTTTAATAGCATGTTATGTCTAAACTCCACAATGACTGTGCTCTTGATGAATGATAAAAACAAGATCTATTAACTGTTGCTCATGATTAGAAACATCTGATATTTTAATTGATTGTAGAAGCTCCCTTTGTTTACCACCATCATTTATGGCTTTTGAGCCCCTTGCATAGGATTAATGTGCATGCCTCTTATCTGAAACCTTTTGCAATTGAAGACATTTGTATGTTGTTTGATATGGTGATGCTCCATTGCGCATAGCAAAATTCTACTGTACTTCATATATATCTTATGTTATTGCTTTGTACCTTGTGAACATGTTAATGACTTTGTAATAGCTACCTACGCTCATGTATGAGTTGCATGATATATGTGCTCAAGTGATAAAACTGGGTATCTCTTTTTCTTCAGCTACTATGATGAATGCTCTTTGTATAAGACAATTTATTTATAATAATGGCTGCTTGATCAACTATTCATTCATGGAGAATGATGATTACTTTTATTCCATACTGTTGTCCCACGTTATTGTTTATGAGTTGGGCTCAACCCTCGTGGGAGCCACATCTCTCACCACTCATAACAATATCTGTTAGTTGAAATAATCTGATTATACCTATTCCTACACATTAAGCAAACAAATTAGCAAACTAATTGAAGCTGAAAGCTTCCATTGAACTTCGTGCTCCTTGAACATCGACCTTTTTATAACTTAATCATCTGGTGAATTCCTGATTGGATGTGTATTACATTCCTATTGGTAATGTAGGCATGAAGTAGGATGTGATTTATCATTGCTCTAACACCATCTTTTAACAATCTTGCAAGAAACCATGGAGCTTGGAGTTTCATCAACCTTGAGGCATTGGAGACACAACAACTTGAAGACATTGAGTAAAAATGATTCATCATTACAGGAAATGATGAATCATTCCCCTCCTTCATGTTTACATTATCTTCAGTTGTGTAGTTTACAACCTTATTTTGTATTCATTATTTGATTAAGAAAATCAAATTAAGTTACTCCCACGACTTGTGTGGGACTTTGGTTTTTACAATACGAATAAAGAAAAATTTCTTATGTAAACTTATGAGTTCTTCTATTACAAAAATTTTCATAATAACACTGGAAATTCACAAGTAATTAGATTTTGGAATAGAATGAATACTTTTAGTAGAAATTTTGTACCTTTTAATGAGAAATGAAATCCAGCTCTACCTGTTTTTGGGTTGTAGCTAAAAATAGGTAACAACAACAATTTGCAATGTTGTTTTCAAGTGGTGTTGGTTTTCTAAGTGACCCCATGCCCAATAGATAAGCTTAGACAGCTGGTCTTATGTTTAGTAGGAAAACATATAGCAGATGTCGCAAAAAATGTTACCTGATTTTTAGCTTTCAGCTGAAATCAGGTAACTTATTGCTTGTTCTTTTCATGTTGTTCAAACATTTAAAAGATAAACCATAAAACTACCAATTTCAATATGCATGAAGGAGTGATTGTCAAATAAAGTAGATTACATTTTTCCATTTCAGTGTTACTGTTATCCACTGAAATTTGCACCCTGTTGAACCTGATGTTCAACACCTCAGTGCAACATGGGAAGACCTCTAAAGCTATGGGTTTCTTGTAGATAGAGGTCAACCTCCGAAGAAGGCCGACTTCCTATGGTGTCACCTAAACTACTAATTCTATAAAGGAAAAGGGTAGAAGGAGAATGCTTAAAAATTAAAACTAATGAAAAAATTATTTCTATGGTGATACACCTAAATGTAGTAAGAGCTATGAACATTCAGACTGGCATACACTTGAATAATGATGACTGACATTGAACTGCACAACGTGTTACTGTAAGTTTATGCATGAATATTTCATAAAAAGGTTGACTTGCATACGCTTTTAAGAAGGAAAGGTAACTTTCACAAATCAAAAGGGTCATATACAACTTTAAAACAAAATTTACAACCTGCATAACCATACTTTTGCAGAAAAGGCATAATACATGAGACAAAGCTACAGGGAAATAAAAAATATCTCACAAATAACTTGATCAATCACCTGACAATACACGATGCTGCAAGAACAAGAAGGAAAAATGAGACAATCAATGGTATCCAAGGTAAATGCTATATGTCATACTCCAAATGAGTTACAAAAGTTTGCTAATCTGAGAAAGGACTGCAAAAGTCACTAACTTCTGAAAAGCATAATCAGAACTCTCATAGAAAGAGGCAAAAAAGCCATATATACAAAAACTAAAAAGTGTCGGCCCCTGCCCTAGGGTTTACAAAAATGAGTCAGTTCCTGAACACGTCGGCCCTCAGATCTTTTGGACTAAAGTTAATGCTACATTCAATGTGCATCCCCCGTGTCCATGTCAGTGAAGGATCGCTCCAGGGATGGCCTTTTAGATCTTTTGCAACCATCGCATTAACTTATGGTCTCCGTGTCCACCCTCGAACTTCCTTGCAGAGCTGCCTTGAATGTCCTAGAGTATAGTCATTAATATCGATCTACTTTTTCCAGTAGACATCGCAGCTGTTACTAAGACTCGTAGCTCCTTCCCCTTCGACTTTTCTATCATTTTAGATCCTTCTGCAAGTTGACCCCCTCGAGAGACAGCATCTGATTTTCATGTTAGATCCACACACCATTGCTCGCCGAGCTAATCCATCGCTTTCAATCTCAGAGTAGATACATGTCGTTTACATTCTATTGATCTTCTTCACAAGATGGTTGTCATAGTCAAACTACCACTGGTTCACCTTTAGCTTCCTCTGATTGGTTGAATAGACAACACGTGGAATCCTTAGTCGGTCAAAAGTCATTCAAACATAGTCGCATGTTGGTGAGACACTAGCCATGTCTCCCCGATGCTTACAATGCTCCACAACAACTATCGGCATAACACACAACTGTCGGTGAGAGATCATACCGAGCTGCAAAAGTTATATCGATATCCAAAATTGTCGCCCAGACTATTGCTATTGGCCAGACATTATAGTGAGTCCTCAAGAATCATATCACTGTGCTCCTCCATTTGCAAAACACCCGCACTCGGCAAGACATCATTCAGTTGGCAAGAGGTCATAACAGGTTCCCATTAGTCACACCGAAGATTGAAACCATCGACGAGACCCTTCAGTCGGCAAGACCTCATATCGAAGACAAACCATTCGGCCAGGAGTCTTACCGATATCCATATACCCTTTCGGCGAGACCACCATGAGTCAGTGATACATTACCCCGAAGCCCCCATCTTTCGGTGAGACTCCAACGAGTTAGCTAGACTTCTCCCCGACGCCGACCATTTCAGCGAGACTCCCATGTGTCGATGAGACCTTACACCGAAGTCAAAACATTACACCGAAGGCACGATCCTTCGGCGAGACTTCATCGGGTTGGCAATAGATTATGTCAAACTCAGAAACTTTCGGCGAGACATCACTTGGTCGGCAAGACATCCCGCTGAGCCACACACTTTCGGCGAGACCATCCTCAGTCGGTGAGACATAACACCGAGACCATTTCATTTCAGTGAGGCTCAAGCGAGTCGGCTAGACCTCATAGTGAGTGAGACTTCCTTTCCTTGAGCTCAAATCTCTTTCAGCAAGAGTCCACCCTGTCGGCCAGACATCTTAGCGAAAGCACAAACCTTCGGCGAGAGCTCCATTTGTCGGCGAGACATCACGCTGAACTCAAAACATTTCGACGAGACTCCCACCAGTCGAGAAGACATCACACTGAATCCCCTTTTGTTGGTGAGACCACGATCATTCGGCCAGACTTTACACCGAAGGCAATCCCTTTCGGCGAGACTCCCCTTGGTTGGCGAGAGGTTACACCAAGACCATTCCACTTCAGCGAGACCTCCCTCAGTCGGTGAGACATCACACCGAGACCATTTCGTTTCGGCGAGGCCTCCATCTATCAGCAGGACCTCTCCCTGAGCGCAGATTCTTTCCCCGACGCTAACCTTGTGAACAAGAGTCGGCAAGACCTCCCAAGCGGGGATATATATAAAGACTCATGGTGACTGAAATGTCTTGGTGACTTGGGGATCTCAAATGAATATAACACACTGCTAGTCGGCAAGACATTCAGCTGGTCTCAGTGACTTTATTCTTTGAGGAGTTTTATGCCAGATCCGATTGAGGCATACTTTCCAATAGACTTCCTTGTGAAATAGCATCAAATGAAGAACTTCCCAATGAAAACCGAACACCTGCACACTGGGCTCAACCCTTATGGGAGCCACATTTAATCCACGTGCCGAATTTAAAACATAATTTTTCCCTGGTTGAGCCCGCAGGTGAAAATCGGGTAACAGTTACAATTACAACAAATGAGAAAGAGAATCATAGATATACAAATGTAGTCTTTATTGATAATCTTGAAATGTACATGTCCCTCACAAGCCAAGGGACTAACTCTCTTATTCAATGAAAATATGAAGCAATTCATACATGAATAAGTAAATAAAACAAACAATGTGCATATAAGAATGGAACCAGTCATTGCCTAAGAATGATTGGTTACAGGTTGCCCGACTGCTCTACTGCTACTGCCCCGAGCTGCTTGTGTCCTCCCCAGCTCTGTAGTGCTCCTCACCCTTTCATCTGAAAAAAGCATGATGTTAGAGCGAGGCTCTAAGCAATGAAAGATCCAATCCTTACATACACACCTACCTATGCATGTATAAACTAATCCATAAGTGCATAAAATAAGCATGCAAACCTTGGATGTCTTGGAAAACAAAGAAGTCATCAAACACATCCAACATATGCATTTATTTTCTAATTGTTTGCTTCATGTGAAGATTTAGGAAAAGTCTGGTTACTGTTCTGATTCAGATCAAGTACAACATGTGGGGTAAATGTGGCTCCCACAAGGGTAGAGCTCAACATGCTTTGAAAGAAAAAGGAAATTGAGTAACTTGATCAAAGATTTATCTATTATCAATGCATTAAATCAATATGGAATCACACCAGTTGATCAAATTTCACTATCAAATTCAAAAGATGCAACATATTGTGTTGATATGTCCTTCAATCTTCTTAAGAAGATCCATGATCTGTTTATAAAGGAAGTGACCTCATAGATGCATCAAGTTCAATTATGCCTTTTTTGATCAATGAGGAAGCATTTCAAGTTGTTGTCAAGTCCCTCTCACCATAACCCTATTGGGCAGTCACACATCACATAGGAAGGTGAGTTGTTAGGTCACCCACACATGTGACATGTGGTTGTCTAATAAAGTTAGAATGAGGAGAGTGTGTGTATTTATTACACATAACATAAGAAAGAGCAATGGTTGAATCAAGGTCATGATACAAGTATAAGGACAACATCTTTGCAAGAGCTACAAGAGGCAAAGGAGATTGATCTTATTCATTCATAGGTGTACTTGTGGAAATGAATGCAATAATTAAGGGTCATTGTCATTGATAAGGACAACAGTAAACAATGCATGCTACAATGGTCTCATGAAAGACAACAGTGATAAATGTATACTACATGACAGTAGTGGTAGCTACTATATTCAAAAATAGAGAAAATGAGCCATGCAATGAAGGGTACAACCAACTAACAACAAACATTAGCTGCATATGCATCAAGGAACTTACAAGGTTGAAAAGCATGGGGGAGTATTCAAAATAGAGCATAAGTGTTTTCATGACAAATAAACATGGTCATCTATTTTCCTACCCTCATAAGTTAAATGAATGAAAGTTATATGTTGTCTTTTCAATTGAGAACATGATAAGCTTGAAAGCATTCCAAGCATGTCAAACGGGACACCAGCAAGAAAAAAATATGAAGTTGCACAAGGCTCTATTCAAGGCCTTCTCAATCAAACATTAGACAAACAAGTTGCCAGATAACATTCAATGCATGATGGTTTAAAGTTGGCACAAAAGGCAAATACATTCAAGAAACATCAACTCTAGTTGACAAAGATATATGCCTATCATGAATATGTCATTACAAGAGTCATGACAAAAATAGAACCCTCATATGATGTGATCAAGATACAATTGCTATGCCATAACTCAAGGGATAGGGGTTTGCTATTCTCCATACTCCTATGAAAATGTTTAAACAAGTTGCCAAATGGTTTCCTCTAGAAATGATGCCTCTAAGTATATTACAAAGAAAGGAAAAGCACTGATAACAAAGATGGAAATGGTCTTGATTGAATTAGAGGAGCTCATGAAATTCAATTGTTGAAACCATCATGAATCATGGTGTTTTAGTGAATAGAGCATAGTCACGAATAAGAACAATGCCATTGAAGGTTACAGATTCATCTTCATGATTATCTATGAACTTGGAAAAAAAAATCAACAATGAATGCTAGGCCATAACTAAGCCATATAATGCAAGGTGCATTCATTACACATATGGAAATTATTCTTACAGTCTTACCACTATTGCATTATGAAGACTTTGAATCAAATAGCAGCATTATGACTACATAAAGTTCAGAAATAAACATGATTATCAAAGGATATGAAGATGTAGTCCATTCACAATGGTATCACAGTCCAATGTTATGAACAACTAGTTGACCTTCCTTAAGTGATTGGTAACAAAGCATGCTTAATGGTAATGCTTGCATGATAAAGAACTGTCAAAGGAGAAAAGAACCCAACTGAAGGAGTGCATTTCATTATTGGTTTCTTGCATTCTAATGTAAGTCTGCATTCATGATTCATTTCATAGTAAACATCATTAGAAAATGAAAAACATAACATTGTGAATACTTATTGCAATAAGGACAATAAGCTACAAATTTATTTTCATTATGCCTATGCACTTGAAGGACAGTCAAGCATGAATGACTTATGAGGTATTTTTTTATATGTATCATGGTGTCAAAGTTGCATACAGTAATGATTTGTCAAGTGTTGAAGCTAATGCAGAGGTTACCATGAGTGTTATGAACACAAAGAACACAACATCATTAAAGGAGGTGTATGGTATTCTCAAAGGAGTGAAATGCATAATCCATTCATAGTGATAAACCCACTTTGGGGTTGTGTCTTTTAAAGACATTCTATAGAAATGAAATACATTGCAAAAACAATTTAGATGCTCATTGGAAAAAGCTTGGTTTGCTATAGTTTGAAGTTTTATAAACTTGTTTGTTGATAAGGATGCAGAGAGAATTCTAGTATAAGCATCAATTCAAGTTTTAGTGCAACAAAATGGACCATCTTATGTAGTTGTTTATTCAGAGCAGATACTGTGCAATAACATGGAGACTCATTTTTTGACCAAATCAGAAGTTGTTTTCAAATTGAAAACATACCCATCTAGGTTCATCACAAAATCTGAGAAAGAGAATGGCAATATGGTAAACATTCTACATGAGTCAAAAAATGAAAATCCATTCATGGGTTATGACAGGCTGTGGTGAAAATTGGCCTTTTTCTGCAAAATATGGAAAACCCACCTAGGTTTTTTCAAAAATGGAGCCACATTGTCATATTCTATAGGAAAGTGAAATAACTTGCAAAATCATTTGTATTTTTGCAACAAATCTAAGCTCTTTGTTGGGTGAAAATTATGTAATCAAATTTTCGATAGATTACACAACTAGGACTTCAACCACAGCTATGTGAGATGTGAATCTCTCCTCTCGAAAAGGGGAGGCGCCCTTCTTACTGTTGATAGAAGTGATAGTAAAACAAACAAGTAATTACAAAATGTACACAATACTTACGAAGTGGGGGGGTGTGTTACATTCATCCTTCTCTCTTTTTTCAGAGAAGATGTTTACAATGCTTCACTGTTGGAAGTTCTTAATTCTTAATAACTCTAAACTAACAATGAGTAGTAATGCCAATACCTCTATCTTGTCAAAGCAAAGCATAGAGGTACCAGAAGTGATTAACAGTAAACTAGTAAAATAAAAGGGAAAGATCACAAAGGCACAAAGTCGTTTCGTAGCTTTATCAATGGTGGATCTATGAAAAGTGTATCGTTTGTCATGTTAGAAGCACAAAGTCTTCTTAGACGCAGCAATTCCTCGAACAACATGAACAATTACAAGCACAAAGTCTTGTAGATTATCCAACCAAAGTATTCAAAAAGCATGAACAATTACAAGCACAAAGTCTTGTAGATCATTCAACCATATTATCCAAAACACAAATGAAAATATAAATAAAGGATGTAACACAAAGTTTACATAAATTACTTAGAGTCCTTCAGATTTCTCAAGCTAATCACCACCAAATAAGATCAATTCATAAAAGTATTGAATCCAACGCAAAGTCTGGTTTGCAATCTTCTTCTTTATTGATCAAATTTTATTCACAAAGTATGAACGCAAAGTTTCACAATTCTGCTTCAAAAAGGGCAGGACTTTGTTGCAAAATACTAAAGGATAAACTTTACAATAGAAATCCCTCATATTTATAAAAGAGAGGGAAGAGAAAATATAGGAAAGTTAGGTGAGTTAATTTAGGAAAATCTCGCCTAACTTTGACTAAAGTCAAAATGTAATTTTTTTTCATGAAACTACATCTCAGATATTAGTGTAATTACATTTTGCAAAATGACATTTAAGATGTCAAAAACTATTTACAAGATGCATAAAGGGAAGCATCAAAATGTTCAACATCGGAGATCAAAAATCTTCATGGTTCCTTGCTTTGGGCGCGGAGTCTTCATACTTCTTCTTGGTCTCCTATGTGAATGCATCATCTGGGCCGACTGTGTAATCTACAAGGGTGTGAGCTCTTGTGATCGACCCTCTAGCAAATGAATGGATTTTCTTGCACCCGCGAAGATGTGTCTTGAGATTATCAAGTGTCAACTATATATCGCAAATGATATGTATTGAGGCTTTGGGAAAAACTGTCATCCTCAACTTGCTGCATAACGACTTCTTTGTAGATTTGGGATAGTTCATTGGATCAGAAGATGTCACCTTTAGGATCACTTGATGAAATCTGGAGAGAAACTGCAAGGATGGTGAATCAATAGACTTTAGCAGAAAAAGTAGGATTGGGAAGCGTGAAGTGAGAAACAATGTTGAGCAAGCGTGAAACGAGCAACTAGGCATAGAAAACGATGTAGGAGTGAAGAAACAGGGTCCGGAATGGAAATAGAGCAAGTTTGAAGAGACTAAGATAAAAACTGCCAAAAGTGTAAAGGTGCTAAAATTCAACACATTGCACAAAAAATGACTAAGTCTGGGAAACAAAGGTGCTAAAAATAATGCCATAGTAAAAAATTGGCTAAGTCTGGAAGAAAAGTGCAAAGGTGCTAAAATTCAGCACCATTGCACAAAAAATGACTAAGTCTAGAAAAAGTGCAAAGGTGCTAAAAATAATGCCATAGTCAAAAATTGGCTAAGTCTGGCAACAATGTGTAAGAGCGCACTTTTTTAGCGCCTCTACACATTTTTGGAAAATCACTTTTTATGCAGGGTCATTGATTTTTGGCGCCCCTGCACTTTCAACACTTAGCCAAAATTTTGGATGAGTTAGGCAACAATGTGTAAGAGCGCACTTTTTTAGCGCTTCTACACATTTTTGGAAAATCACTTTTTATGTAGGGTCGCTAATTTTTGGCACCCCTGCACTTTCAACACTTAGCCAAAAATTTGGATGAGTTAGAGTGCACTTTTTTGGCACAACTGCATCTTTCACAATTTAACTAAGTATGATCAGTGAGACTTCGCGAAGGAGCTCGTTTCGAAGGTCTTCACGAGGTGAACATAGGGGGATGCTCAAACTGACTATTTGAGGCTTTGGAATGCACTTTGAGGTGGATTGAAAATCACCTCGTTTTGCATGCTTGAACTTCACGAACCTAAGAAAAGAACAAGTTTCGTAGGGGGGTTATCCATGAATCGAGCACTGCTAGATTCCATGATAACACTCTTTAAGAAAATTAAGGAAACCCACTTGGGTTCTTTACAAACAGTTGAAGATTCAACAAAATGCATGCTACAGGAAACCCAAACAGGGGCTTTTCAAAAGAATGCAAAATGAAGAAGAAAAATCATGAATGAAGAAAACCCAATTTCAAAAATGGAGGCCGAACCCACAACTGGTTTTTTCCTTTCTACATTCCAAGAAACCCATCTGGGTTGTCAATATTTGTGAAATACAAGGAGGAAATCAAAAGAATACATGAGGGTTTTCAAGAAATGAACATAAAAGGCACTTTTTCCTGTTCATAGTCGTGGCCAGTGAGCCATTATTCTTTTGAAAACAACAGAAAAAGCACCAAGTTTATTCACAATTGCAGTAATGAAGTATTTCAAGTGCTATCACAAGATGTTTAAAACAAAATGAAAGACATTTAAAAGCTTCCATTCGAGCTTTTCTTGCTCACTACAGGAGGCAAAAGACAATGCAAGGTTGGCTAGGAGTTTACCAGAGCTCGAGCAGTGAAATGTGTGGAGTTTTTGCCACTCAAAACTTCTTGTCAAGCTTCATACAAGCTTCTCATGGCGGCTATCAAATAGGAGAGCAACAACATAAAACAAGAAAACGAAGCAAATTTCATCAAAATGCTACAAGTCGCGGCCTCTAAGTTATAGAAATGGCCTCTAGAAGGAATAAAATCTAGATTTCAAGCCACAAAATGAGCCTTTACTTGATGTTACGGGTTTTCTTTCATCAGAAAATGTCAAAAAATCGACAGAATCAGCCAAAGCCAGTGTGTTTCTCCACATTTTTCTATGTTTTCCAAACCCCATGGCGGCAGAGCCTTGCTCCAAATTCTTCCAAGCGACCAAATGATGATGTTTTTTTTATCATTTGGGTGTTAATGATTAGGGTTTGACCTCCTTTGGGTGCCGATGGGATTTTTTATCCCATATTTTAAAAAATCAAACATATGGTAAATGATGGGGGCCAAAACATATGTGTGCTTTCACTTAGGCATTTTATGCCTTGGGGTTTTTCCCATTTTTTCAAACCTTGCTAAGTCATCAATTTGCATCATATGTTATTGACTTAAGCATTTTATGCCTTAGGGATTTTCCCTTTATTTCAACTTATTGCTAAGTGTTTTCAAACATACAACACATGGAGTGTGCTAAGTTACACAAATGTAATGCCTTTGTTTTTCCCAATATCATGTGACTTGGAATATGCTTTCCAAGGGACTTGGAGGTCGACTATATTGGCCAAGTGTTTTTGGATTATGATGCCTTTAAAAAACAATGTGTATGACCATGTGTGAGTAAAATGCAAAATATGGTAAGTTGATAGTCAAGTGCCTTAGAAGCTTTTGAAAGCTTTTAGCCATAACATTATATGTTGCATTTTTTTCCAAATTTTGAGGATGTCATGTGAGTGATTTGAAAATCACTTTTAGTTGCTTTTAATACAAATGTAATACATATTAATGGTGGGGCCCTTTGTCTTGTGCTTAATTGTAAAGTAACTTGTTAAGTGATGTTTTATGAATCACTTAACAAGGTCATTACCTTTAATGTTTTAAAAGCTGCGTGTTTTCAAAAAAACACATATTGCATGATGGAGAATGTGGTCAAGTATTGTATGAGGACCAATGATGACTTGCAGAAGTGTGAGATGTGTGGGATGTTGTTTTGACTGATTTTGGTGAAAGGGAGGCCAGCTAAAGGCAAATTTTTGTCACATTTTTGGGGACTTTTCTATTTTATCCAACCAAAATCTTCTAGAAACACTTGTGTGAGAGGTTTTGGTGGGGTTTTGGCTTAAGCATGTTCATTTTGAACATTTGAGGGAGTTCTTTCTTTTTCCAGCAGGAGGATAGCTTACTTTCTTGGAGTTATTTTTCATGGAGCTGTATTGTAACTCAGACAGACCTATTATACAGTAAGCACTTTGAATTAATAAATTGGAGCATTTTTATCTTCTCTCTTCATGTTTTATGGTATGTCATTAATGGTTGATCAGTCTATTTTGTGAAAATTCATCTTTCCTTACAAAATTGTCCCATGTTTCATGCATCCATTTGATAGAAAATGTATGTTTACAGGTTATAAACTGTGTTGTTTAATGGTGTTATTGACTATGAAAATCTATTTTCCTTTTGAAAGCACTATTACAGACCTCCTTATAAAATATTGATGTAAACTGCATTGGAAAGGGAGTTGTGTGTGTTAGCTTTGAGATATTAATTTGAATGTGTAAGGACATTAGCAGGTCTAGGTTGTTTTGGTGTATCACCTTAGTTTCTTTCCAGCATTAGGTTTATTTTATGCAAATTCTTACCCTTATCTCAAAGATTAAGTAGTTAGATGGCATCAAAAGGGGAAGCCAACCCTTATCACTAGAGATCTGCTTTCAAACAGGTTACCCACAACCTGAAAGCAGTCCCATGTTAGTCCAAATCTACTAAGTTCACTCAAGGCTTAGCAAACAGGTGTAGATTTGGGGAGCTAATAGTAATATTAAATATAAATATTAAGAGTGATATTAATATAAATTGGGTACTTAATGAGGGTGGTATTTATAGAAAAAAAATAATGTCAATATAAAGAATGGTAATGATAAGGGTAATTATAATACTAATATAAGTGTTATTATAATCAATGTTAATATGGATATTTAACATTAGCCTTATTAGTAGTATGTTACTATGCTACGTGTGGTTAATAATTGTTAGTGGGGTAAGAAGAAAATAAATCAAAATTTAATAATGTAGGTTGTTATTTTAACACTTATTCTTCGAGGGCTAATTAGTTTAATGATTGGATACAAAAAAATGTTGGGTTTTCATGATAAAATTTGTGGGCATGACGTGAGTATATACCATCACTAAAACACTTAGTCACAATCTAGAAACATATCCAACCAAAAGAATGCTACCTTTCACCTCCTAGGCCTTGGATGCTCAAAAATAGGATGTGCTTCTACTCTTATGTTCTTCCCCCCTCAATATTCTCCTTAGCCATGTACGTAGTAGCCAACTGGTGTTGTGTAATGGAAAGATTATAAATCACAATATCGGTACCCATTGCTACATGATCACATTTAGGGAACAACAAAATATATAAATTATATGAAACATCATCTCTTATATACATTTCGACAGAATTATCATAGTAAGTCATCTTATCCTTAGGAATCATAATCCTCTCTTGGAATACAAAGGCATAATCATAGTCCCCCACGTAAATGTTCTTTTCCACTCTACTATTAGCCCCATCCACACCCACAATAGTTCTAAAGAATGACCAATTTTAATATCCAGGATCTAAAACATGAATTGGGTTAATACAAAATCAATTTATTTTTTATCTATGAGGTGTGTTGAAAATATACATAATGAACCCATGGGGGATTTATCCCTTTTACTTTTTAATTTTTTTTTATATTTTTAAATTTGATTTTCAATGAAAACCATTTGTATAACTCATGCCAAATTTGATTTGTATATATTTCTCTACTAAAAACTTGGGGAAATTTAGAGTATACTGCATAGAATAGATTTATTTCTTTAAATAAAATGTAAATTACAAAGAGAAAATATATAAAACAAAAAAATGGTAATGATATTAAGTTTCCACAATCCATCTTGTTCTCTTTCAATGATTTCTCCTTCATCTCTTTGCTTTCATCTTGATGATGGATCACAAAGTGCAATCTGAAACGTTGATGCAAAAATTCTCACACGATCTAATCTAGAAATCATTGAAAGAGAACAAAAAATGTAATAAGAAGACAACACTTTGCATGAGTGACCCCAATGCAAGTAGTCAAATAATTATCAGATGGAAAACCAAGGAAATAATCTAATAGTTGAATATACATATGGAAAAAAAATCTTCACAAGTGACCCAAATGATGCTACTCAACCAATACAAAGATTAATTTCAAGTCAAAAATACAAGTGCCAATAGTCTAAATAATTTGATCATTTGAGGATGTAAGGTCACCCCATAAAAAAATAATGCAATATTTTCCATATGGTATGTGTTCCATCTAACCAAAATGCATGGAGAGCTAGCTATTGCATCTACCTAGTACATAGGAACAAAAATTAAATACATAGTTCACTATAAAATTGGTACCAAAGAAGCATTAGCACCAAAAATATAAAAACCCCTCTTTGGTGCTCACAAGGGAGAGGAATGATAGGTTCACTAAAATAATGTATCATAATATAGTGAATGAAGGAGAATACATCGAAATATGCACAAGATGATACTTTTAACTAAAAAGGGCATGCAAAACAAGAAACATGTGCATGAAGGTAGATAAGGTTGCGATATCAAATAACAAAATGCACACAAAAAACCATCCATGGAAATTTATAATATAATGCAAGTACAAAAAAGGCACAACATGATGTGTGAAATCCTTAAAAGTATGTACAATAGTGGTACTTTCTCTCAATGTGTTTGCAAATGAAAAAGCGCATTCAATAGATGTTGAAAATGCCTAGAAAGGATAACATGCTAGAAATACATATAAAATAGCTTAAAACAAGTTATCTCACACAAGAAGAATGTTTCCATGTGTCAAAATGTCTAAGTAATCAATCATAATGTGAAATAAAAATAAACAAAATAAAATATACATAAGAAAAAATATGATAAAAGTGTATGGATAGCTATGAAAAGCTTTGAAATAACTTCCCAATGCCATATAAATTGTAAAAAATAGAGGTCTAAAAAGTTATGAGCTTGAGAGAAAAAATGAACATCTAACTTTGATAGTGATAAAATATACGAATAGAAAATTTGAGAAAAATACGTGTACCATTAGAAAGTGCTTAGAACTAGATTTTTTATGATATATTGTTTGCTAAAATTCAACATCATATACCCAAGTTATGCCAAAAATAAAAAATAGCTCATTTAGGGTAAATTAGAGCTAGAAGAAAAGCTAGGGGTCATTCATACAACTAACGTTAGGTTGATGTCAAGTTGAATTTGGAAAACAATTGTAGCTTACTAAAATATTTCCTACATGGCCAATAACCTGCTAGGTTTCCCAAAAAACCATCGATGCTTGATGAAAAATAACTATCATAGGTCAATAAACTATTTTAGCTATCAGAAACCACCAAAAATTCCATAAAATAGTAACACAAAACAAAATACAAGCTCTAAAAAAGAATTCTTGTATTTTTCCAATAATAAAGTCATCAGGAGGGTGCCGAGAAGTGGTCAAAGTTGACCAAGGAGATAGTGTAGTTGTCAGAATTGCTAAGTTTATGTGTTGATGTCTACCATAGGTAGAAATTAGCAAGTATGTTACCAATTTGTAAGCATTGGCACTTATGTAGAAAATGAATGTCAACTGGTGTAGTAGTCCTTGACAATTGAAAATATCCACCAATTGATGATGTCAATGTTGTGAGTAGAATAAAAATATGCCCAAAAAAATCATAATTACCTATGTTTGAAAAAATATCAAAAAATAAAACAATACCAAAAATAGAAAAATAGCCACCAAAAATTGATAAAATATCATCCAAAAATAATATTTTTTGATTGTTAAATTTTATAGATATGAGGCTTACATTGGTTTTAATAGCAACTGTATATAGTTGTATGGATCTGTATAGTTGTGTATGGTTGTACAAATATGTACGACTACATATGGCTATATATAAAAAATTTAGCTTAAAAATCTGTATAACTCTTAAAAATTTGCAATTTTTTTCCTTGCTTTGATTTTAGTGTTTAGATAGGTGATATTAAGGTTTTTGGGTCTTTTGGATGCAATAATGAGGTTTATTTGGCTCCAAGATGCACCATTCTTTTACCCAAGTCAAAAAATCTCAAAAAACTAAGATAGAGAACTACAGATCTAGAGCTCTGATACCATGTTGTAGTTGATTCCTCAACTCTATAGCTCCCAATGATCATCTACAATAAAAAAAATTGTCACACAAAGAGAAAAAAAAATCTATGGAGGCTAAGAGTTGTAGATCCAAAAAAGTATGAATCGTTATGAATGTGCAATCCTCACTCAATGAATGATATAACTAGCACTTGCACTAGAAGGGGTGCAAGGGTTACGCCGATAGAAAAGTATATGTAAGTTAACATATTAAAGAGGCATATTCTGTATAAATAGTATGTGCATTTACAAGTAGCTTTGTTATTGTTGCGGTCTCTTCTCCAATAAGACAAGGGAGTTTTTCAAATCCCATGACAATAAATTTGCATCAATGTCCCAGTCTGCTACCATAAAATGTATGGCCTACAACTTTGCGGACTTATCTTTTTCTCCCTATGGAAATTGGACTCATTCTTGCTTGTGAAGGTGCAACATAGCAACAAGATTCATATTATGATAATAATAATATGTTAACTATGATTAAATATTATTATTCATCTTTATATTTTTCACTCACTAAGCTAGGCTTTAAAAAACATCTTCTACTATTGAGACAAATGTTATATTGTCCACATAAGGGTTGTGAATGGATAGCACAATCTACAACTTTGATGTTGACAACAAATGACGAAAACCAGAGAGCAACCTCACTTTAGTTCTTGCTTTTTTATATGTTCCTACCTATGGTGGCTATAGTTGTTTCTCTAAACCAAATGAAAAGTGTAAAGAGGATATAGATGACCCCAAGTGATCCTAATTTGAGTTGTACTTGCAATATATCAAGGAAAATTACCAAAAATTAACTGTAAGACCAATATAAACGACCAAGCAAGCATACTTAAGGACCAAGAATTATTGAAAACCTTTACTGAAAGAATTTTACAAACGTCATCAAATATTTCTCAACTGAATAGATATATCAACAAGATACAAACAATCACCCCAAAACTACTATATATTTCTCTTAATCATGTAGCATTGGAACCCTTCACAATTATAATAGTCCTCTGAAGCTCCTGCCAAGGAGCTGCTGCAAATTCTTATATAAAATGGAAAGTATTGCTTAATATATTTAATATATTTAAAATGATGATCAAATCGCAAGCAGATGAGAGAATTTTATTCTTTTTCACAAGTAAATCTTAACAATTGGCAGGTGTTAAGCCAAATTCCATAAACTTTGCTAGCATCCTCCCTGCCAGTGATAAAGTGGGTGCTTTGGAAAAGGGCATGGACATCCATCAAAGAAAAATTGAAAGGGTATTTTTGTCAAATATTATAGTTGGGAATGCTCTAGTAGACACTATGTAGTCACCAGGTCAACAATTGGTTGTGCTGCCCTGTAGGTATTCCTTTACACGTAGAGTCTAGAGGAAGGAGGGAGGAAGCTGCCTTGCACGGTACTCAGCAGATTGGTTTTTTTTTTCCTATTTCGTTAATACCATTCTTCGCATTGGAGAAACTAATTATCTCAATGGGGCTTGAACTTTTTAACAAATGGACGGTTCTGGTAGTGTGCATATGGATAGAATGTTGTGCAGGGGTGTCATACAGCTTTAGCCTTTATTCCCAGACCATCAAGACCCGCTTTAGCTACGACCAACAATAGCTGGCCACCATCTATGTTTTCAAAGACACAGGGGAGTGTTTGGGCATCATCTCGGGCCTTCTCTACGATCGCTATCCTCCATGGCTCATCCTGCTCGTGGAATCCCTGCTCAACCCATCATCCGTGAGATTTATGTGATAAGGAAAATCAAACATATCTTTTTGCTTTCCCATCATAGTATTTTATTCCCTCCATTATTACAAGGTATGTTGGCAGATTTACACCCCAAGCAAACATAAGTACTTTTGAAAATGCAAACATAAAGAAGATTGTAGAAATATTCCTAACGATCCATCAAGAACATGGTTATACAAAATTCAAGCACTGATAGTAATAATCAAAGCATCGATTTTGAAAAAAGCTTGCAAGCTGTGAAACCATCTTCTTCAGAGGGACAGAACATTCAAAATCCTACACTACTTGGTATTGTAAAGTGCCCCTTAGATCAAAGTGATAAAAGTTCAAGACATATATTGGAAAGAAGTGGTAGAAAAGACCAATTTGCTTCTGATGATGATAATGTTAGCATGTATTCTGATGGGAGCTCTATTAAGTCTAGATCTCGTAGAAAATCAAACAATTTTTTTAATGATTTCGATCTTAGTTATAATTTTGGTTACTCTGTGGCCAATGGTAAGCGAAATGGAGCAGATCAAGACAAGACCGTGCAAAATCGCCAGGGAACACCACATCTTAACATTTGTAGTATTTGTGATAAACCAAACATTTAACTAAATAATTAAACCAAACATTTTTTATGCAAGAAAAGAGGACAATAGTCACAAAATGGGAGCAATAATGGGATAAGAATAATATCTTGTACAGTGAATTCAAAAATGTCCCCATGTTTAGCTAGCTTATTTGTAATGAACAAATTAACTTACCTGAATCAATGTCATATGTGTTAGGTGAGTCGAGCAGAGCAACACACTACTGTAAATCAAGACAAAAGATATCAACTTACATCACTCATGAATAACCCCTGTCGTACACAGCTAAATTTATATAGATTCCTCAAAGTGAATACAATCCTAAGATCTAACGCAACTTGAGCTTAAGAAAGCTAATTTACAGGAGCATCCCGGCCGGCACAGGCTTGGAGTTGCTGCTTTAATCTATTTCATAGAGGGAAGTGCAATGAATGTTCAACAAGCAGACCCCATCGAAGACGAGAGTAAGGTTCAACAAGGCCATTTCCCCCTTCTCACAAAACTGTACGTGAACGTGACCGCACATATAGCTCCCTGCCAGCATCCATATTATCAGTGCAAATGAACCGAGAAACTCTGATATGCACTTGACCGACTTCAGTTAGGGCTCGATGCATCTAACTCCTCAGACCCACCCCGCTTAGTCAATATTTGGCGTGCCACTAAAATCATATTTGGAGACAGCAGTAAACAACAATGGAAATATCTAACCTTTCGGAAAACAACTTCGACAAATTGTTTCAGGGGAGCGGTTACCGGCGTGAGACATGTTTTGTCTCAAAGTTCCCACAATATATATAGCCTATCGGCTAATTATGAATCCTTATAAAAGAAAAAGGAAACCCTAGATGCGAATAAAAATAGATCATAGCATGTGTCCTCATCATATGACTTGAGACATAAAAATCACATGACCTAAATAAACTTAAGTGGCTAGTGTGAAAAGGGGCCTAAGCAATTAGATAATTAATTAGGTAAATACCCTTTTAGTCTTACATGTATAAGGATAAGTTCCCTAACTCTAAATTTTTTAATAAACATCTACTTGCCCCACTTCGCTCTATTCTACCACCAGGTATCTCTCACGTTTTGATTCCAACAAACTTTGAGAGATGAGAGGTAAATTTTTTAACATTATAAACTAAATATTTTGATTTCAACATCTTTTAACAAATGTATGCATTATAAATAGTCACTAATATAAGGTGAATACAATAAAACTCAAAACTATATGAGCTAACCTTGCTATTATGTTGTACTAAAAATTAAAAACATTTTCATTTAATTTATAATTATAATTATTAGTATGTAACTATTTTCCTATGCTACATGGTTTGATTCTATGATAAGAGATGCATTTTTAGTCAAATAACATAGCAACTAAAATTGGGTTGTCATGTCCACTACTTTGATCAATATGTTAGTATTATCATAAATGGTTAAAATGGTTGGTAAAATTTTTAGATAAATATTTTTCAACAAACTTTGAAGTTCATGTTAGATAGATATTTTAAATATGTTTGCTTTTTTCTTCAATGCATGGAAATGGTTTTTTCTTCCATGTGGGCATTATGGTTCTTGAATGCAATTTTTTAAGAGAGTTGGTTTTATATCAGCGAAAGGTATGTAGTAAATTTGATGGTTGGGTTAAGGTTTCTATGTTTATTTAGCAAAATGCTTCAATAGTTGGGAAACAAATAAAAATAAAGTTAGTACAAATAAGTTGGCATGAAGGTTAGAGGGATTCTAATGCATGGAGGTAAATATAATAATGCAATAGAAAGAGAAACCAATGGAGCTACACTATAATGTATTCAAAGTTCAAATGTGATTCATTTCATAAATTATTTAAGAGAGAAATTTGTTAATCATAATTTTTATCAATAATGAAAACTAAGACTCAAAATGAACTTAAGCGAAATTTATTTGTGGTTTATTCAAAATGTGTGTATATTATTTTTTTCAAAGATTAGAATGAATGAATAATTTTGTTTGTTCATACAAGGTATAAAAAGATAAAATTATCCTTATTGATCTGATTGAAACAAGTAATATTATATTTAGAAAAAAGTATATTTAAATTAATTCATTTAACATGAATTGTTTTGGGATGAAATTAGTCAATATCATAAGCTTCATGTTCAACTTGAATGGAAAATTGTTAGTGCACCACATGTGGAGAACACAATTTCTTAATAACTAAGTTTTTGTAAGGATTTATTTAAGTTATCTATTCTATTGGTGGTGTTGCAAACAATGTTTTGTAGTTTTAATTTTAGAAACTCTACATCTATCATTTTTTCTAGATAAGTGTAATTATTCCACTATTTTCGTACTTTTGTAATTTGGGTATTTAAAGTCACAATTTAATAAATTAATAGTGTTGGTCATTAATGTAAACTAAACATTTAATGATTAGTTGTACAATCGTATTCTATGCTTATATAAACAAAGTTACATAATTTATATGAGGGTATGTGCATGGAAATGGGGGACCAAAAGGGGGTTAAAAGTGACCACTTTTTAAAAAATCAATAAAATATAATCTTGGATGAGAAATTGAAGATAATCATACTCAAAATTTGAAGATGTGACAAGAAAAAGAGTCATAGTGCTTAGATTATATTTTCTAAACTACTGAAAAAAATTAAAATAGTGAAGAGTAAGAAGTTCAAATAAGGGGAGCATACAAAGTGCTCTTATTTTTGTCAAAAAAATATAACATGGCATCTAATGTGATCCCCCTAAAATGTTGACTATTTTTAGGTATCTCAAAAATCACTTCGGTGGAAAATTTGTTATCATATAGTTTTATTTTTCAATAAATGGCTATCAGCCGACTTAATATATTTATATAAAAAAGTAACAGATTACAATAATATTGTTTTTCAATTCCAAAATCATAATTCTATGGAAACCTATAATATATCAACTTGTTACATACAAAAGTCGTGATCCCAACATGATCATGCTTTCAGGCAATTCCGAGCTTGTCAAAATTCTAAGGAAACCTAAATCATATCATATTGCTAGATTTTAAAACAATTGATTAAAAGCTAAAACTATGTTGCTCCAAAAAGTTCATTCATTCAAGCATTTCCTACAGACGTTATTTCCACCCTCTCCCCTTTATGCATGCTCTGATATGCTGATGGAGTTGATTGAGATTTTGTTGTGATGTTCATATCCGTTATTTATGGAATTGTCCTGACCTGATGTGCATTTATATTACTTTGTTCAGCTTGAGACTCTGCAAATTCTACCACTTCTTTCTATTTAGCCACTTGTCTATTGGAATTGTCTTCATGATGACAGTGATGAGTTAATAGAAATGGAAATGCATGGTATTTTTCTTTGAAGCTCCTCACCATATCACCCCCTACTTCAAAATGATGGCGAGCTAATGCTCTGTACAAATAACTTGATGAATTATTCTCCAAGAATATTTTCATTGCAGTGTATACATTTATGTAGCCAACCTTATGGTGCAAATAGTGCCTAGGAAAATTCCCACCCACATATGCTTCCCCTCTCTAGAAATTATATTTCTGCATGCTCTTATGTAATGCATTATCCTGCAGGAACACTTCCTTAATGACTGTATTTGCAAGTTTAACCATATCTTGATAGTTTGGATTTAGGTCTAGCACATTTGAAACAAAGATTGACACCAATTCTGAAGGCAATATTAATCTTTGTGCTGAAGGAAGAAAGATGTCATCTCCAATTAGAGTTTTCAAACACTTGTATACAGGTAAGCAATTAGTGTTGAAGATTTGTGATAACTGATCTCTATCCAATGCTTTGGAGAATGGCACCTCCCACTCTTGTATGAGAAAAGAAGCTCTGGTATTTCGTGGCATAAACTCCATGATGAAAAATGTAGACAGAGCCGAGGCATAAACTCCATAATGAAAAATGTATGCAGTAAAGATATTTGGAAAAACTCAAAGGACCTTGCACAACACACTACCTAGAAAGTTGAATGGAATAGCAATATTGTTATGAGAAAACCCTTAAACTATTATCTTCATGTAGCAAGAGATTCTCCACATAATGAAACTTTCAAACTTTCTCGACAATGCCATAGCATAATCACATTATGTTGTAACACCCAATATTTTTGAAAAATGCATTACTGAGTACAAACAAACTGAACTGCAAGCTATGAAAAACAAACTTCTGGAACAAAGAAAAAGAAGTAATTTATCCTTTTCCTTCAAACAAAAAGCATACCCATCAGAGAAAACTACCAGGTGCAACCCCAACGCTCTGTTCTAGTCAACCTTGAGCACCCATGAACATAATCCAAGTCTTACTGAGCATGATACTAGATTATTTGTATCTTGCCATCTTACTTATGTTTGCATAATGCCAACAAATTCTACACATCCATTCACATTAATAGAAGTGGAATTCAAAGTTTTTCCAAAAAAATAGAACCAAAGTAGAGTCCACCACATGTGCAAGTGTCCTATCCCACACTTGATCCAACTCAACTTCATGATTTTTCAGCCACGGACGCATCCGATTTTTCTAAGCCCTGCAAAAAATTGACACTTGTTAAATAAAATACATACCTCTGCTACAGTTGAAGAGTTGCTTCTTAAAAGTTGTTTTGATAAATTCATGCCACACCACACATAATCATGTAGAAGATTATATCTTCCTTGCTTCAATTGATTAAACACATGCCATTTCTTTCTTCCATTCTGTAGATTACAGTTGCATTGTCCTGATTTAGAAAGAGGATCAAGAATTCACACACATTCATGCACGACAGGGGATAACTAACTTGACCTTAAAACAATGATTTTATTGTTGTTGTACAACGTCAATGATGACCTTTTTCTATTAAAACATGTGCATAAAATGAATAGCGACAACTTAGCACTTTAGCAATATTCCCATATGTTTTTATCTTTAACATATCTCTCAAACCAATATCTTATACCAATATCTTCTTGATACATAGAAATTGTTTTATTATACATATGCACTTTTTATCTCTGCACCTTTTGCTAGTATTCATTTCCTTTTCAAAAGCAATATTTTAAATCCTCTACTATACCTTGCATATTACTTCTTTAAATCTGTGCATTTTGAATTTGTTCACACCATACCTTTCAAATTTCACATTATACAAATGTAACCCTCCATGTTGCATTTTAAAGGATAGTGCTATTATAGAATCTTTTCAACTTCTTAACAACAAACAACTTTTACTTAGCTCCACTCCATTATTTAGAGCCCAACACTTTCCCTTTTCATAGTTTCAATCAAGTCTTGAGGAAAATTTTCCATACTACTTCCATATATTTGTTCACACTGGTTTTGTGCACATCCAATGTTTGCAAGTTTGTCTGCAAGTAGATTACCTTCCTTATAGATATGTTTAATTTTTACATTTTCAAACTTAGGCAACAACTTCCATGCTTGTTGGAGGACATATATGATTTTCCAACTGAAGATTTGCCTTTCTTTACAAGCATTCACAATGATTAATGAATCACCTTCAATTTCTAGACTTTTAGCTTTAAGATCATATGCTAATTGCAATCCATGTAACAAAGCTTGTGCTTCTACAATGATATTTTTACCTCTCAGAAGCTTTACTGATTTGGCAGACATTATTAATCCTTTATGGTTTCTTATTACAATACCCGCCCCTAAGATACCTGGGTTCCTACGTGATGCACCATCAAAGTTTAGTTTGACAAACCCTATTGTAGGTGGAACCCAAGAAATTTTGCTTCTATCTTCTTTCTTACTTGGATTCTAGTGTAAACTTCCCTTAAATGGTAGAACAATATTACTCCACTTCTGCATTATGTTTGAGTCCCAATCTGTGAAAAGAGATCCAATGTTTTTGGTTTTTTGAACATATGAATTTGTAATCTTTGTAATTGATGTTTCTAATTTCTCCACTACTTCCTCAACCTTCATTTTTTCCTTTCTAAAAATTCTTCTGTTACATTCCTACCAAATGGACCACAATACAACGGATGGAATCAATCTCCAAATGCATGCAAACAATGTTGATTTATGCAATACTGGCCAACTTGAAAAAAGGTCCCATAAATTGTTTGGTAATAGAGCATACCAGCGTAAATTTTTTTTTTAAAAGACCAATAATGTGATGCAAATGGACAATGAATAAATAATTGATTCACCTCTTCCAATTCGTTATCACATAATACACAAGTAAACTGAGCTGCAATCCCAAGTTTCGCAAGTCTATCATTGGTCAATATTCTCCTTTTAATCGCTGACCATGAAAAATATCCTGCTTTTGGAAAAACTGATGAATCCCAACAAAAAGATAGGGCTCATTGAGGTTTGATATTTTTCCTTTGATACATTAAAGCCTTGTACCCCAATTTAACTATGTAAAGACCAAAACTTGATGGAGCCCAAATTAACTTATCTTCCTTGCCTGACACAAAAACCACCCTATCACTTAGCATATTGTTGAATCCTTGTTTCTACTCATCTGAACAATTAATGTTTGAAACATCCTTCCATTTTACTTTCCATGTACACTCATCTATTCTTTCAAAATAGTCATTCATATTACTCCCCCAAACCCTTATAAGATGTGTTTGAATAATTTGCAAATTATTTACTGTGTTCAAAGGGACATGTCCTCCCCAAGAATCTGTCCAAAAATTTACTTGCATACCATCATGTACTTCCCAAGTTAGTTATGAGGTGATTACCTTTCTACATTGAACCAAGAAATTCCACATTGTAGAACCTTGTGGTAGATTTTCTACCGTGAATACTCTCTTTGGATTTGTGTTACCTAGGTATTTTGTTTGCATAAGCCTACACCATTTCGTGTGAGGCTTAGTATACATATACCATACTAATTTAGCACCTAATGCTTGATTTCTTTTATACAATTTATGAATCCCAACACCACCTTTTAATTTATCTTCACAAATATTTTCTAATGAAATGAGTGAAATTTTCTTTTTGTTGTCCATGTTACCCTTCCATAAAAAATCCCTGATTAGTTTTTCAATGAGCAAAATCACATATTTTGGTGCTTTTAGTACTGCCATATAATAATTTGGGATGGCAGAGAGGACTAATTTTATCAATAATATATGCCTAGACAATGACAACCACCCTCCCTTCCATGTTGCAATCGTGCTCTAAATACTCTGAATGACTTTATCCCAATAAGATGCTTTGTTTCCACCAGTAAAGAATGGTATACCAAGATATTTACAAGGCAATTCTATAGTTTGAATCCAAGATGATTAACAATTTTCTCTTGTAATCCCATTTTGATATTAAAAGTATAAATCTTGGATTTGTCCGCATTTATTTTAAGGCCTGATGCAAGTGAATATTTATCTAGAGCATCCTTAATACACTTGGCCTCCTGGAATTGAGTTGAACCAAATAATAATGTGTCATCCACAAATAGAGAATGTATGATAGAGATATCAGTAGAAGGTATTGAGATACCATTCCACAAGCCTTGTAAGTGTGTTTACTTGACTGTTCTACTTAGATTGTTATCATATAGTTTATGCCTGATTTTTTGCTAATATTTTAATCAATATATCATTTTTATTAATTTTCAAAGTTGACACATTTAAAGAGTTCAATGTTATTTTGGCATTTTTTTATATCAACATTAAAAGACATGATGAAGAGCATGCTCAATATTTAGGTGTTTTTCTAAATTTTATAAAAAATGTTCCTTTGGGTGTTGACAATGAAATCCAACCCTTTGGATTTGATGCCTAAGGAGACACTAATCCTAAGGGTTGGAAATGTCCAAAGTAACAAATATTGCAAGTACATTCCTTTACAAGTAAGAAACACTTAACAGTAAAAAAGAATGTGTGTCCCATATGTTTGGACCCACATGTTGTGTTTTACCCTACAAACTACACTTTATCCAACATAGAAACACACTTTTTCTAATTTTGAGAAATTTCAATAATTGTTTGACAAATATATCATTGTTTTCTTCTTTCATTAACATGGAAGATTAAACTTGCATGTTTTTAAATTGAATTTGACAATTTAATAATTTGAATGATTATTTTCATGTTTTGAAAAACTTGAACAATTATATTCATATTTATCGTTAATTGTCAATTAGTTTAACTAATTATATTAAAGAGATGGAATTCAACTTCATATCAAGAAAGTTGATTAGAAGCACACACATTGGAGGAACATGAAGTGGAGAATGAAAGAGACAACTTTGTGCAATTAATAAATTAAAAGTTTATATTTGAAAGTGTGTCCTCTTTTCCATCTCAATTTGATATTTGATAGTTTGAATGATTATGAAATTGCCTTGGTAAGAAGTATAGTTCAATATTGGAAGACATTTTCTTAGTGCCATGCCTATATGACCTTAAGTTATGAGTGCTTAAAAATTTTCTCTATGCATAATTCATATTCTCTTTGGTTCCAACTCTCATATTATAGCCTCAGAAAAATCATTCACACTTTAGGTTATAATCGATTATTTACTACTTATAGCTAGTGGGAAAATAAGTCAAAGCACATGCTTTATTCTCAAATGGATAGTGTTATTACCTTGCATATTCTTCACTATTTCTATGTGCCCATGATTCTATTAATCCATTGTTGTATCCCTTGGATTTCCTATGAACACAAGCTTTCTTCTATCCACTTGCTTTACTCTATTTGTTAGGGATACATGCCGATTTTTATTGTGGTACTTCATAGTGAGAAATCATCTCCTACATAGTTTCTTTCATACTCATTTCTAGGCTACCTCATCCCTTCTACGTAGACACTCTAATGTCTAATTAAATTAGTGGTATAGAGTATGCACATGGTTCAAAGGACCTAAGGTTCCCTAACTAAGTAGTTCATCATTCATATGAGGGTTGCATTAAATTATCAACCAGGGAGTCGAAAAACTTTAGATAGTGCTGGAAAAATATATGAATTCATAGATTCTAGACATCCTACATCAATTAAGTATAGGAAAATAAACATATGCAAATATAGTAAAAGCTATAAACTGTAATAAACTGCTAATTAAATAAACAGGGGAAAAAATGTAAACAACTACCTTTTGCTACGGGTACCTAATGTTGAAGACTTTAACTATTAACTATTAAACTATAGTGTCCTAACCTAGATATTTTCTTCAAAGTATGAAACAAAACATTAAGCTATAGAATCCAACTCATGAATTACAAAACATATATTTAAAATCATATAACTGAAAACCACCAATTGAATTCACAATGCATTATCTACTTTAACAACTGAAACTAAAGTGGTTCAAAAGTACCTCAAGTGGCCCTTGCTTGGGCAACTACTTCCATAGGATTTTATCAAACACTGACTTACTTAGCAAATAATGATATCAAGGTAATTCTCTTTATTGCATCCTAACATTGAAATTATACACAAAATACAACATAAGTTTGTTATATATATTTGTTCAAATAACACACATTATATTCATAACACTACTGCTAAACTAATTTTATAGTAATACTAGTAACTAGATCTCCTCGATAAAAGATCTTGCTATATAGGGTCTATGAGGAGTTTCATTATTCATGGACTGAAAATAGACTTATAAAACAAATGTCAACTCTTCCTCAAGGATAGGAAGAGGACTGAGTTTTGAAATAATAAATAATAACTGCTTGAAACAACAATAGAAAAACCAAATACATACTCTATGTATAATAAATTAACTGCTCATAAGAGAAACGTGTTCAAAAGAATAGTTTTGTCATAACTCATTCTCGTTGCAATTAGAATCCTTCTCCTTGTCTCATTGGTAGGTAAGATCAATATTAGGTGATTCAAAAATTGATCAGTAAATGATCACCTTTGTTTCCTCTAAAAGTGTTGTGCCTCATTCAGTTGACTTTTATACAATAATTTGCAATCCTTATGCCACAACCTAAGAAACTTGTTGCTGCAAGTGGACAATTCTTCTTGTTGCAAGTGTTGGTCTTATTCCTAAGGAATTCTCATTATTAACAATCATAATTTAAATATAAGATCCTACTCAATTCCATAGACATTCATGAATTCATACATAAACATATCAATTTTTATTTTTTCCATTTCCACATGCTTCAGACTACTTAAAAGTATATAAAAGGTATAGAAGGTTTTGGCAATGCCTTGAAACTTAGCAGAAAGATATGATGAAAAGAATGAAACCATAAAAGGGAAACTAGCCAATTATAGAGCCAATCGCCTTCAACCAACTTAACTCTTACCTCCACCATCCCACAAACTATTACTTGTATCCTCCTCCTTACCACACATTTTAACCAAACATGAAGAGTATAGGATATGTGATGTGAATGACTTATGTTCTAAGGAACCTACCACGATGCCTTGTTTTCCATATCTATTAGGGGATAACATGTTTATCTAGCTTTATGAGATCCTAAATATACTTACCATTCAACATCCACCTCATTCTTCCATTTCTACCATCACACACATTTTACCCATTTCATATTATATAGCCCAACCTTTCACACCTTATTTTATAGTATACCACCTCCATCCATATTTCATCCTAGATACACATATCCTTACAAGAAACCTTTCCTTCTACACATTATTGACCAAATATTTTCTCCATTACTACTACACACCTCAAGTGCCCACTTCATGTCCTATAGCCAAACCCTAAACACCTCCTAATTTACCCTATGTTCCATTTCCCCTCCTAATCCCATCCCATTAAACTTTAATAGTTCACCCTATTCTCCATTATCTCATCATATCCCATCCCAATAATCTCTACTACACCATCATTTATTCTATTATCCCCTTCTATATCCATCCTATTAATATCTCTTATCTCACCATATGTTCCATTATCCCCTCTTGGTCTTGTCATATTATCTTCTCCTAATTCACTCTATGTTCCTTTATTCCCTCATAATACCATCACATTAATATCCAATAGTTCAACTTATATTTCGTGATCTCCTCCTAACCCATCCCACTAATCTCTACTAGTCCATCCTATGTTACATTATCCCCTTCTACTCCCATCCCATTGTACCTAGAACTCTTATTCCACCCTCATTTCCATTATTCCCTCTTCA
Organism: Sequoia sempervirens; assembly: GCA_007258455.2. Classification (NCBI taxonomy): domain Eukaryota; kingdom Viridiplantae; phylum Streptophyta; class Pinopsida; order Cupressales; family Cupressaceae; genus Sequoia; species Sequoia sempervirens. The sequence continues at coordinate 85,957 of VDFB02285439.1, forward strand.
TCTTGTCCCTTTATCCCTTCTATGTTATACCAACTCCCTCCATATTTTATGCTATATATATACTCTTAAAAGAAACCTTTCCTTTCACTCATTATTGACCAAATTTATTCTCTATTACTATACACACCTCAAGATCCCACTTCATTTCCTATAATCAAACCCTAGACCCCTCCTAGTTCACCCCATGTTCTATTATTCCCTCCTAATCCCATCCCATTAACCTCTAACAATTCACCCCATGTTTTATTATCATATCTTGGCATGTCCATTAATATCTACTAGTCCATCCTTTGTTTTATTATCCCCTCTTGGTCTTGTCCCATTATCTTCTCCTAATTCACCCTATGTTCCTTTATTTCCTCCTAATCCCATCACATTAACATCTAATATTTCATCCCATTTTCTATGATCCCCTCCTCACCCATCCCACAAATCTCTACTAGTCTACCCTATGTTCCATTATCCACATTTACTCCATCCAATTGTACCATCTCTTATTTCATGTTCTATCATCCCCTCTTGGTCTTGTCCCTTTATCCCATCTATATTATACCACTTTCATCCATATTTCATCCTATGCACATACAATTACAAGAAACATTTCTTTTTATTCATTATTGACCAACTCTCTTCTCTGTCACTATACACAACTCAAGTGTCCACCTTATGTACTATAGTCAAACCCTAGACACTTCCTAATTCACCCTATGTTCCATTATTCCCTCCTAATCCCATCCCATTAACATCTAATAATTCACCCTATGTTTCATTATCCCATCCTAGCCCATCCCATTAATAGCGAACAAATCATCCTATGTTCCATTATCCACTTTTGTTCTCATTCCATTACTTTCTCTTATTTACCCTATGTTCCATTATCTTATCCTAAATCACCCTATGTTCCTTTATTACCTCTTAACCCAATCCCAACAATATCTAATAGATCACTTATTTTTAATGATCCCGTCTTGGCCCATCCCACTAATCTCTACTAGTCCATCATATCTTTCATTATCCCCTTCTACTAATGAAGATGAAATCATCAATTTACTTTTACCATATTTCAAATACAGTTGAACTAGGTATTCTAGATGCATTATTTATTAAAAAATAATATTTTATAGTATTTTAATATCATTTATTGAATTAATGATTACTAAATGCATAATTTAATGCAAGGGATGTTTACACAATTATTACAAATGGAGATAATAAAGAAGGAATAAATTATTATTTATGCCATTATGTTGAGGAAAAAAATTAAATTGGGAGTCCTATCATAGATGGAGAAGAAATTGGGTATCCTACAAGATCGATGGTTATTACTATAACATGTATTAGAAGGTATCTAATGAATAAGTCCAATGTGTGGTTGTTTGAGGACTTTGACACACAAAAAAATCTTCACTATTATAACCTTGTGGCATCAAATGTTCAGTTGATCAAATATGGGGGTAGAACATTGAATAAGAACTTATGGAAAGTTCAGGAGTCTAGCCATAAAGCAATACTCAACATCATAAGGAGTAGAGCAAATATGCATGGTTCATTGGAATGAATTGGTGGAATGACACAAAGGTTTTACATAGTTTATAAGTATGTCATGTACTTCTAAAATTTATTTGATTTCAGTATGTTATGCACTTCTTAATCTAGGTTTTCATTTTGAATATGTTGTGCACTTATTAATTTATTTGATTTAAGTATGTTATAATTCTTAATCCATGAATTCTATTTGAGCATGTTATTAAATTTTTAATATGTTGGTTAGTGGTGCCAAACAAGCTTCCACTTTCTTGTGGTTGGTGTTGTTAGTAGAGAATTTTATATTCTTGAAGAAAAGATAATATTTTAATTTGATTGGTTGAGTGGATCCCTAAGTGTCTTGTTTTTTATAGTTGATCTAATGATTTCAATTTTATCTTCTTCTATCTTATCTCTATGTGAAATGAAACATCACAAAAGTTCCAAGGTTATTTCGGCCCCCTCTTTAAATATATCTAAATAGTCTTAGGAGAATGCCATATTACACGTACATATCAATAGATTGCACAATATTGTGTGAATTTGGGCTCAATATTATACCTTTTACTTATCCCCATACACACACATCCTCATGTATTTATATGTTCCTTATCCATATGTTCCTTATTCATTTGCCACACTAGGTATGTCATTGTTAAAGTTTCAATGCATTATGAAGGTTCATTCTTACAAGATATACCCATATCCCATAATCAATCTTACTGAAGGCCATATGTCTTCAAGACCATACAAGAATGGAAATATTTTTCTAAAAATGGTTTCAAGAAGTTCATGGTTGTGACAATCATATTGGACTATTATTAGGCCATTTGAGAGCTCATAGGTCATCAAATCTCCATGAAAAAAGAGACTTGAAGTTGCCTTTGGGAGTTTGGAGATGACCAAGGGTTTGAAAGGAAATATAAACATTGGGTTGGGTGGGAGATCCTAGGGGAGCCCTTTTTTTGTTCCCTAAGTGTGCCAATCCCTTAGGGCTATATAGTTCCAATAAGGTCTTTTAAGAGTCTCAAGGGAAAAAAACTACCAATCTATGATGGTATAGTTCTTGGAGTTTGTGTGGCCTATGAATTTTTCTAGGCCTAAAATTGGATATGAGGTCACTTAAAAATAACCTCTCTTTATTTTCTTCAACTCCACACTGATCATATGATTGTGACAAAGATCAAACACATTCTTGCAAAAAGCATCATTTGAGATAAATGTAAAGGTGTCATTATGCATATATTTATATTCTATGTGTCATAAGATTGAATAATCTAACCTAAAATATTAGGATGGACAAGTGAATTCTAGGGGATATCCCATTTTTTTCCCCATGTGTGTCAATCCATTTGGGCTTCAAAATTCTAGCAAGGTCTCTTAAGAGCCATAAGAACAAAAGGCTACCAATATATGATGATGTAGTTCTTAGAGTTTATGGGGCACATGAACATTTTTTCTAGAAATATAAGTGGATGTGGAATACCTCCAAATAACCTCTCTCAGCTTTCATCAACTCCACATCATTTTATTTTGACAAATATCAAACACATTTTTATAAAAAGTGTTAGTTGAGAGAAATGTAAAGGTGCCAATAGGCATATTTTTTTGTTCTACATATCATAGAACTAAATAAACTACACCAACACGTAGAGGATGGTCGGTGGATTCTAGATGAGCCCCATTTCATTCCCCAAGTGTGTTGATCCATCTAGGCTACATGGTTCTAGAAAGGTCTCTTAAGAGCTATGAGAGCAAAAAATAGCCAATCTATGATGGGAAAGTTATAAAAATTCATGGGGCCTATAATGTATCATTTAGACCTAAAAGTGGATGTGGGTTCCCTCCAAAATAACTTCTCTCAATTTTCATTAACTCCACATTGTTTGACCATGAAAAGATTGAATGGATTCTTGTTAAAAGTGTCATTTGAGAGTTCAAGTAGGGTTCAATTACTATTGGTGTTACAGTTTATTTAAGGTTTTAGTTCAATTAGGGTTCAAGTAGGGTCAGGGTTAGGGTTAGGTTATGGTTCAATTATGGTTAGGGTTAAGGGTAGGTTAGGATTTGGGTTATGATTCAATTTGGGTAGGGTTAGGTTTATAATTAGGTCAACATTAATGTTCAATTAGGATTAGGTTTGGGGTAAGAGTTAGGGTTTTAGGATAAAGTTGGGGGTCAAAGTCAGGGCCAGGGTTAGACTGGTTGAAAATGGTTTACTTGATTATTTGATGTTTGAGTCTCAATAAGGAACTATAGTATTTACAAACAACTTTGGCCTAAATATGTTGAATCATGACAATCATGTTCTCCTTAGTCTAACCATTAGATAGACCAATTAAACAACCAAGGGAAAATGATTGTGGACAAAAAGAAAGTGTGGCAATGAGCCTAGGATGATGTATGCTAATATATGATGTGATAATGGTACTATATTTCCTTGAATGTTCTTTGATCATTCCTTTATCTATAAATTCCTAAGAGATATTGTATGGTTCAAATCATTGATTGAATATCTTTAAATATAAAAAAATAACACATAAATCAATATAGAAGGCGTGCTAGGTCAATTCACAATTGCTAGTGGTAAAAAATGTGTGAATACTAATTTAGATTAAAAAAATCTAAGGTTAAAATCCATAACTATATAAATGACCCTAGTAAATTCTACATCTACAAATTGATCTAAAGTGATGGATAGGGAAGCTTAGGATTGAGACCAATTTCAATGAAAGAAATTGATAAATGGATCAAGATAAAGTGATGTTATGAAATAAATTCATGTAAGAATACACCACTTATAGAATTAATGTTGTGTTAAAGACATTATAATTGAAGACTCAAATTATTGGTCATAAGTATGTAATTTTCCCCAAATTATATGTAATAAGTACTGAGTTTGTGAACATTAATTACGCTTCCCCTAACTTAATCAAGGCTAATTAAATGAGAGAACACAAGTGTCCACTAGAATAAATAAGAGTCAAATATCATAATATCACATTTTATTTTAATAAATTAAATACAATAAAATGATGTGCATAGAAGTAGAATTTAAGAGGGAACGTTTGTAAGGATGAAGGCTTGCAAATCCGATTCACCATACAATAGAAAATAAGTTATCTTAGAGTGTATATTTTGTCCTTATATTATTTGCAAGTTAATTTTACTAGAAAATGTTTATTTTAATCCTCGCATAATGTTTGCAATATAAAATTAATATTGATTTGTGGTGCATGTAAGGAATCTAGGGATGCATGTATCAGATGGGTTAGACATTCTTTGGGAAAAATTCTATGTTGTATGTAATATTGCAATAAATATTTCATAATGGAAAAATTTAGTACCAAAAGGAAAAACTTAACGCCAAAAGTGAGGGGGACACAAATTTGTAAGTTTACAGTATTAGGCACATAATTTTCCTAATACAATTGTAATTTTTTCCCCCTAACCGCTACAATATTTTTTCATTTCACATAAACTAACAACTTAATCAACCAAGCATCTATGATATAAAACAAAAGTGCTGATTTTAAATTTTTTTCATTCACCATGGTGATGGAAAATAAACATCACCGATTATATGCTTATACTCAAAAGTGCTAAGATCCTATAATTATGGGAATCCCTAGATCTAGGCCTAGACCACAAGGTTCATGATGACTCTACCTACACATCCCCTTGTGGTAAATTAGAGGCTTCATAGTTCGCTCAACAATATTAGAGGAAGTTCATTCTTTCCTCTTGTATGAGATATCTAATCTCACCTCTAAACCATGACTATGCATTAAGCATAAGCTATGAACTTAGTAAATTATAATATAATGATAATATTCTTTCCATCAAGTGTTGGTTTCATACCAAAAATTACTAGTCCTTAATGTATAAACATACAAAAATACATAGGGTTTGTATCATACCATAATTGGACAAAGATCACACATACAAAGTGACTATATCTAGCATACATCACATATACACCAGGTGACTAGCTCATATGCACATCATAGTATAAAAATGACTAGTTCATACACACATCATATGTACCATGGGGATTAGATCATATGTACATCACACTAGTACAACCATGATTGGCTCATACGCACATCACAAGTATTCATGTGTGAACCAGGTGAATGTTAGTTAATCCATAAAAGCAACATGTAGACATCAATCATTAGCATGACCCAATGATTGATTGTCACTGCTCGAACACCTTAGAAGATCACACTTGGGTGGGTCATACATAACATGATTTATAATAATGATCAAGTGAGCTAGATAAATATATCAAAATCAATAAAGCTATGGGCCTATACATAGAGACCTCTAGATACAGAGTTAGATTTCACAAACACATAAGATTTACATAGAACCAACACAAGATGGATTGTACCCAACATGTACATATAATCAAATATTGTCTAGAAAGTAAGCAATATCTTTCTTCATTGTGCTTACTATATAGAAGTATATTATGTATTAAATACAAGTTATTAGGTTTTCATAACTCAAACAAAACCATTTAATACCCATTTCAGCCTCAAATTGAAGCCTACTAAGAGAGAAGGTCAAATGAATTAGAAACAACCCCCAAACCTTAGAGTTATTCCCCCATAAACCCTCCCCCTACAGACTTGAGGTTACAATGAAATCCTTCTTCCAAGGACTAACTTTATACCCACTTCCAAATGAGATCAAAGTAACACACGGTTCTCCTTACATGGTCTCTCAAGGGATGCCTATGCTCAAGTTTCCTCATAATCATGGTTTCATTAATTATTAACACCAAAAAGGGTTCCTTTAAATGATTTGCATCAATTAATAGTTCTCAATGATAAATAAGGAATTCTAACATAATTCCTAATTTAGTAAGCCTAAATTATAACACTTCCATCTAAGGACATCAATTTCTCTAATTAGAACTCACCACCTTTATTATTCATAATGTAAAAATTATGGGAAAAACCAAAAGTCTAATTGGGTCAATGGCCACACTGACCACAAATGATAAATTACCTTTACAAAAACCATAGTAGGTAGGATTTGTTATCCTATTCACTCATACACGAAATGGAAAACCACAAAGCAATTAGTTTCATGTTACTTTAGTGTCTACAAGATATTTTTGTTAGGATTTATCCTTGTTAATCTCTAAGGCTAGTGATGAAACTTGGGAGCATTCTATCATATTGGAGTTTCAAATACAAAGGAAATGGACTGCCACCTCTTAGACTGGTTTAATTACATAGTGAGTCTAGAATTGATTTTTTGATATAACTTATTCAAACCTTGGCACTTTTTTTCACTCTATTAATTAACCACATATTACTAAAATTATTCAAAATTAATAATTGTCATTATCCCTTTACTAGCAATAATTACAAACTTGCTCTAAACATAATCAACATTTGAGTCATATTAGAGATATTTGGGCAACATCATATCCTTCAAATTGTCATACACTCAATAATAATAATAATAATAATAATAATAATAATAATAATGTCATTCTTAAACCTTTTATTTCATTTTTATTAAAATGCAATCCAAATACTCTTATATTAACAAGGTATAACCCTCTAAAATTCCTAAACTACCATGGATAGTTAATAAAAACAAAATATAAATATCCTAAGTTAAACTTCAAAACATCCTTCTTACATAGAAGATGACTGTGTAAAACCTCCAAATAGCAAGGAAGTTTTATTAATTTCCATAGATGCATGAATACCCATACCATTATAGGATAACAAACCTTATATATAATAGTACCTAGATGTTGGATGTAACTTGTACCATGAAGGTTCAATTTAAGATTCACTCAAATATACTTCTTGTAATTGCAAATACTATCATGCTAGGACAACAACCATATCATAACATGTTCTTTGATATGATTACCAAGTATTATACGAGGATTCATATTTAAAACTCAACCACTAATCTTCTACTTGGACAGTTAAATAAAAATTCATACTTTATCATTATCTTATAATTATTGTTAATAAGTATGGTAAGAACCTTTGTCATAGTCTTTAATTTTTTTTTCAAGATAAATGCATTGCCTAAGATATAGTGCATTATCCAATTATAAGGAGGCATTCTTATCTTTTATAATAAATATTGAACACACGATAGTATTTTCTAAGGCCATTGCAAATTTTCAGAGTCAATTTTAGAACACTAACATAATTGAAAGGAATGCTCAAGAAAAAGTGGTTGTCTAACCTAATCTATGTCAAAATAAAGGATTTTCTTTTTAATCTTAATTCAACTATAATATTTGAGGACAATCCTCATCTCTAAATTACGAAATTTCATATAATAATCTCCATACCTTAAATAGTGCACTTAAGTTAAAGCTAGCACATATCAATAATCTTCTTTAGCAATTTTAGAGTAGCTAAATGAATATCAATAGTACTATATTCATAATCATCTTCATGGTACATAATGATGTTAGCCTTCAAATGGAAACTTATTTTCATGTCTTAGTAGGCAACATAATCATATTCTTTGTTGATTTCACTAAGTGTAACCTTATGTAATACCTAAAATTCTAGATGGGTTGAATAAAAAAGGCAAGATAGCCTATAAGAAAGTTTGTAGTGTTTTGCCCATAGATATTGGGATAGGTTTAATCTCAAAAATATTTTGACTCTAAGAAAACCATCCTTAAGCAACACAAAATATATAATTAATAAAAAAAAAACTAAGTACCTATTTCGTTGTTCACTATGCTCCATAAAATCCATATTCCGGATTCATCTTTCACATCTACCAAGGTAGTTGCAACTCTAATATCTAACAAAATTTCCCTCCTTTATGCTTTAGTAGACATCTATTTTTTCTCCTAAATCTCCCATTTTATCTTATGCACGGAGGATGTGGGCTACTTCTAGGGAATTTTCCTACCAATTTCATTTGCTTGAGATATTCTAAAGCCTTTTTCAACAAATCAATTCTGAGAAGATCATGCATATGTCCTTCATCAAACCCTTTTCCTTCCAAACCTTCATGTCTTATTCGTATATCAAGTTCCTTTGCATTTTCCTTTTGTGTTAATATCATTCTTAGATTTTACATGTCATCCCCCCCTTAAATCACCTCTAGATCTATCACATGATGTTCCCAATGGTGCCCCAAATCTATCTCACCCAACTTTTAGATGCCCTCCTACTCTATTCTCCTCCTATTAATCTTTGTTGCTCACACCCTCATGGTAGCACCTAACTTAGACTACCTAAAATCATGCCTTTATGGTGGGTCGTGCAAGCCATTCATCCTTCATGAACCATTATTTCCATGTTTTCTTATAAAAAAGCTTTAAAATCCTTTTCAACTAATTCACTTCATTTATATCCTACAGTCTATGCATTCCATGAGATCACATTTTCCCTCTCTATTCTCTTTTCCTCACTCCAATATCTTCCTTTCCTATCCCACATACTTTCTCTTCCCTTCTTTCACACTTTTTCCTAGAGGCAAAGGGGTTGCAAGGGTTTTGACTCCTAGCACCATTTTCTTTTTTTCACGTGACTGGAAATTTTGGATGATCAAGGAACTAGAATGCCATATCACTTTAATGGCATTGTCGTAACTATCTAGACACAACACCATGATGCCCATATGTGTGATTGAATGCATTGATGGATGGTAATTTCGTGTTCCTTTTTGTTCATTTTTTTCACGGTGTCCGTGCTTCTCATTTAATTTGTCATTATCAACCTTTATTGTGCAATAACATTATCTTAATTTTACTAGTATGAGACCCATACTCATGCCGTTACTTCCCCTATAACCATTTGATATTCTTTGACTTCATGGGATATGACAACATGGTAGTTTTTGCAACTTTATTTCTATAAAATCAAGCACATAAGTAGTTGTTGACGTTGACTATCATTACCTTTGTCTTGCTTGCTAAAGTTGAGTATCTCTTGTAAGTTTGATATGTATGGAGAGGAGGCATGGATTAAAATGTGTCATTACATAGAGTGGAATTGGGAAGCTTAATATTTCAAAAGCCTTGCATAGAGATTCTACAAGTTTACAATAATCTTTATTTTATGAGATAATACATTGAGTGTATGAATGCTTTTGGAGGAAAGGTTTTCTAATAGATGAAAGTCCATTAATTTTAAATTTAAATTTTTAGAGGTCGAATTTGTGCGATACAATTAATCTCACATTGTTGGATTTTTTGAAATAAGAGAATAGCCATGTTAATGTGGAGCATGAATATATGAACATAGTAGACAATAATAGACAATAAATAGCAAATGTTTAAAAATATAGATAAATACAAATAAGACACATGATGAAATATATAAAAGAATATATAAATAAAAATAATAATAAATAAATAAAATGAATCTAATTTTTCAAAAATACAACATTTGTTAATATATAATTATACTCCCCTAGAATAATCCAAAACTAAATAAAAATTAACTTTAATATACAAATTTCACTAAGTTCAAAAACTAGAAAAATTCAAATTCAAATTAGAATGCAATGACTATGCGCTTGAAAGCATCACAATCTGTATTTAGGAAGAAAGCAGAAGAAAGCAACGGTAGGAAGTCATAACGGTAGGATACAATTATCTTCAAATACATTATCGATGGAGGACTCTGCCATTCCTTGCAGTAGCTTTTTGTAGAGTTGAGATCTTATTTTGCAGGATAAAGATTGATTAACGTTTTGAATGTGGGTTGATTAATATTTAATAGTAGAAGAATTTACAGCCCATTTTTCCTGGACTTGCTGCTTTGATGGCTGTTCTAGAAAATATCCAGGCCTTGAGGTATGTCATCAACTTTTGAATGCAGATTAGTATGTTTCTTATCGAATGGAGATGTTTGTAATAAAAAGGCTAGTTTATTCTATGGCTTGAACAAAATAGGGTTTGTTTTTCATATTTTTTCGTTCTGCAACACTTTTTGAAACGCTTGAACAATTATTTAATCATCCCTAGCCTTTGCTCATACTCACCACGCTTCTGTGTGGCCAATCGATGCAAGTTACCTCTTATATTTGGAAATTGGAAAACATTAGCGTTCAGCACCAGAGGTGCCTGCCAAATTTCACCACATCTGCGCTGACATTCCTGTACCCATATTCTCATTCAATGTTCTAGATGGCTTCTGGCTCTCAAGCTTGACTGTCATCTTGCTGGAACTTGAATTTGAGATGATTGCATTGTGAGTTATGAAGGAAAACTTGATTATATATACTTCTCTTGTCCTGTTCACACACAAATGCCAGGTTTTCGTAAATGTTTTCGTCAATGGCTTCGTATTTGTTCATCTTCCTTTTTCTTCATGTTCGTCTTCCTCTTTTTCCCAATATGAAATCAACATAATGACAGATTTACAGTTTCCTGGTTTGTATAGGCCTTTGTATGCGTCCTTTTAGGGTTTCCATTAGTCTTTTGTAAAGTTAGGAAAAAGTATTTTTAAAAGTCAAGAGTGCTACTGCACATTGGGATCTCTAGACATTGTCAGGATGGCAGCAAACCCATTTTGAGCATATCCTGCAATCATAACATTCCATGAGATTGAATCTCTTTGGGGCATTTTGTCAAACAGTTCACATGCCTTGTGCCAAGTTAAGAGCTCTCGAACAAGCTATGGACATCCATCAAAAGATAATGGATCAGGCCAGTATTTAAGCAGAGGATCACCCCTGCACTTTGTATTTTGCGCTTTAGAGGATCCAACAAGAAAATAATAATATATTATCACAATTTGTGTACTTTCAGAATTTTCTTGTTGCAAAAGAAGCACTAAGAGGAAATTATAAGCAAAACAATACAAGGAAATGGAAACCTGTTAATGTTTCTATAGCTTCAATCTAGGACATGTCTTAAAACAAAATTAGCATGACAGAATAATAATGCAAAGTTTCACATATAGTTTGAAATTTTTTTATTGGAATAATATTAGCTGACAATCAAATTGCTTTGAGGCAAAGCAATCTTGGCATTTGTTCTAGAATGCATGCATTAATATAGGAATGACTGATGAAGACATTTTGTTTACATCACTGCCAAGTGAGATACCGAGTCAATGTATTAGACCTCATTATGCTAACATTCCATTAGGACTTTTTACCATTTCTGATTTGTTTTTCTATGTTTACTATTTTTTTCTGATTTACTATATGTATTCTCTGTTTCCTTGCTGCTTGCATGTTTGGAATTTCTTTCTAGAGTTCTTTGTATGCACCTCCAATTACGTCTTCATCCATAAACACCTTCAATCGATGTAATTTATATATAGAAGTTCATAGGTTAGAAGAGCTAAATTTTTGGACAAATATGCTTCTTTAAATGTTGAATGAACAGTACCAAATTATATTGAAGTAGGGTCTGATATAGAGGCAGAACAAAGTCCTCCTCCTGCCGATTCTCCACAAGCTGGGGATGGTCTGCCCCAAGAAACCACTCATCGTCCTCCTCCAAGTGAAGAAAGTTCTGTTCCATTACCTGATCCACTTGACACTAGTCCATATCTAAAACAGAAAATGGCGTATATAATACCATGTATACAACTGTTCGTATACCTAAACATACCTAAACATAAACAATCCTGGTTAGGAAAATAAATACAGTTCTCTAACTAATACTTTACTAGTGCATCTAAGAAATTATTGAAGGATTGAAAATTGATTGATATCATAAATAAAGTTTTTTCTTTAGGTAGCTATTTGTCGAATTCCCTCACTGGAGCTGGGGAATTGGTTTCAATATTTAGAAAACGGATGCATCACCAATTGGGATGAGTGTGTTGTGAAGATTGTGTCAGCCCTTTAACAATAAATCTAGAAAAATAGACATGATATTTCCAATTTCTATAATAATTGAATTTGAATGCTTCTGGGAGAAAACTGTGCGAACACATTTTTCTTCCAGAAGCATTCAAATTCAATGAATTTAGAAGTAATCTTTGATACAACAATGCATGTACATATGCTACTGCCTTCTTAGGCAGAAGAACCATGTGTGCGATGTATATTTTTGTAAGAATTAGTTGCTATTCAATTTTTTTTAATTATAAGCCGCAAAACCTATTGTTGTATGGTCCAGGAACTTAAAAAAATTGGGCAAGATAATCACATGGTTCTGACCACTTCTCTATAAGCAAGTAAAATATGGTTTTTTGTATTTTTTTCTGCCTTGAATATGTTCACCATGAAAATGCCACTCTTCAGCTGTAATATTTCCTGGGCTAACCAAGGATCTTCTGCATATTCCATATGCCCTGAAAATAGTAAAATGAAAAGAAAAATAAAGTCTATCTGATGCTTGTCAATTTTGCCACTTGTGAAATGGTATCAATAATTTTTGTTTTTGACTTCCATATACATGGTCTCCTATTTAGCATTTCAGATTACATTGTTTCTGCTACAGCCTATGTCAATTATTGTCTATTGCATTGTGATTTTCTGCAATCCAAAAATCACCATACTAATATGTCCATACTTAAGAAATTTATTTATAATAAATTACATAATAGATTTAACATATTTACTTCAGAATATTCTACTGAAGATAGGCTGTGCAAAAAGGTTGTAACTTTTACTGTCATTTGTAAGATTGGATAGGAATTCTCCCTGAGAGGGTTTAGGCTGATCCCCATTTTTTCAAAATCATATTTTATCTGAATTTCATGAAAATTTGTTCCTTGATTTTGGCCATGTGACTGCAGGTTCAGAAGAGGCCTGTGAATAAAAAGGAAATAGCTAGGAAGGAAGAAGATATTGTTACTGTTAATGATACTTCATGTTTGACTATTCATGAGCACAAATTAAAGGTTTGTTTCATCACTTATAGGATGTTTCTATTGCATGACTTTTATGGTATGCTTTATAGTGTTATACCAAAAAAGTTGTTTTGTTTTAGGAACAACCATTCCTTTATTCGATGGATCTAATATATGTACAACATATTATGTGAAAGATTTTTCTTAGCAGGCTCTTTGTTTCATCACTTATAAGTTATAACTTGTGCTTCAATTCATCAGAAATAGCACATTTAAGACTAGTGCCTACTATATCATTTATATTATTTGGTACTTTTTTTTTTTTTGAATGTCACAGTTTATAGGAATTGTATATTGTTTCTTCCTTTATATGGCAGTTAGGATTAAATTAAAACTTATATTGTCACTGTTAACATCAGAGTCCAAGTTACATCAGAGTCCAAGTTACAGATTGTTTCAATATTGATGTAGAAAAGAGCAGTCCCAATAAATGCACACAACAAAAGGGATGAGGAAGTCCTATATACCAAGAAACTATATTGAACTGTTCCGCTCCCAGCTGTATCAGATTGGCTGTATTGTGGAATCTGTGATTTGTGCCCTATCTTAGGGGGCCCCTGAATAGTCTTTCCACATCCTGATTTTTAAATACTCAGTCATTTCAATGTGTTGGGGAGCTCGACCCAGCAGTTTTTTGTTTGTCAAATTTAAAACCACTTTTTTCTGATGTAGCCAAGTTGTCTGCTAGTGTAGTTTGATGTCCAAGCTAGTAGGATATTTATGGGAAGTGTTTTGAAAAGTATGTGGCTTTCCCCACAGATAACACCTTTGATGAGTCCCATTGAACTTCCTACTCATTGCTATTGTCATTTTTTAGAGTGGACTCAGTTCTATTGTACTTCCTATTTCCTTACATATGTTATCTATTTTAAAATTGGATAAATGGCCTGATTTGAAAAAATAGCTGGCACTAAGCTCATAGTAAGTATTTGATAAATGGGATCTCTTGATCTACTTTCCTTGAGCAAGTCATGATTTTAGATATGTGTACTTTCAATCCAGTTACTGGGTAAGCAGAGGAATGCTGTTTGGTCAAGAAAACAGTAAGATATTTGTCAAAATTGTTTGGTTTAGGAAACCGTTCTAAATTGTAAATGAGAAGATCCTTGAAATCTACTGACGGATGTTCTGATATGTAGGTGGATTTGACAGCATATGTGGAAAAACATGACTTTGTGTTTGATGCTATTTTAGACGATCATGTCACAAATGATGAGGTAAGTTTTTTTGTTTTTGTTTTAACTGTTGTAATGTCAGTTTATAGGAATTGTATATTGTTTCTTCCTTTATATGGCAATTAGGAATTAAATTAAACCTTATATTCACTGTTAACATCAGAGTCCAAGTTAGTTGAATGCATGCTTCATGTTTCAAGCTCAACACTCTTGTTTCATTCAGCTCATTTTGCACTCCTGCAACTCTTGTTGGAAGTAATTCCAACTACCTGCCTTTAATCCTCCATATATTCTTCACTCTCCTCATCGTCAACATATTTTGTCTGTCCATTCAAGCATGCAAGATTTCAATAACCAGTTCAAATCCATGACAGCCTCTCATTTTGTGTATTCAGACATGTACAAATGAAAATTAACCGCAAAATATTCATTCTCGGATTTTCCCTCTCCATTTGAGGATGCTCATTTAATTGCAATTAATGTTTTATTTTGCCTCCTCTTTGTTGGGAATATACGTAGGTTTAGGTAGTCTTCTGTGATAGAATGTATAAGAAAAGAGAGAGCAGAAGTTAATTTTTCTGTAGCAACAGGTTTGCAGCCAGCGAACAAGGAACTCTATTTTGTTCTATTTTTCTTAGTGTATTGGAAGAATAGCAACTACGTCTGTTTATGATCTGTGAATGTAATGAAGTTGGTATATTTAGAAATATTTTAAATATAAATCATTTCTGGCTTATCCTCTATTTTTGTCTCTGTATTTTCTTTTGGATGCTTTAGACGGTATGACATGCAATAAAGCCAGGAAATTTCCGCTTTTCGTTGCTTTAGATCAATGGGTATCCAATCATGTCTTGAAATTGACTGATCTGTGTCTTGTTTTTAGATACTTTAAGCAGTGTTGGCATCCAATCATGTCATAAAAACTGACAATCTGCTTTTTGTTTTTGGATGCCCAATCATGTCTTGAAATTGACTTTAG
The DNA here is from genome assembly GCA_007258455.2 of Sequoia sempervirens. Taxonomy (NCBI): domain Eukaryota; kingdom Viridiplantae; phylum Streptophyta; class Pinopsida; order Cupressales; family Cupressaceae; genus Sequoia; species Sequoia sempervirens. The sequence goes on from VDFB02285439.1 coordinate 101,466, forward strand.
ACACTATAAGCTTCAAACTTGAAAATTAATGGTCTGTAGCCTGTTGTTGGTACGATAGATATTTATATATTTTTATTTCTATTTTTATTATATATATTATAATTTTAGTGGAGGGGCGGGAGAGGGGGAGAGGTAGAGGTAGAGGGAGTGGGAGAGGGGAG
>VDFB02285440.1:0-46263 GCA_007258455.2 Sequoia sempervirens
CAATAGCATTACCACTTGCATCACAATCCACTTGGAACACCTTGCTGAAATCTAGAAGTGCTAAAATAGGTTGCTTTGTCACTTTACTCTTCAACAAATCAAAACTCTTCACTAACCCTGTAGTCCACTTAAATTCCTTCTTATCACCCCTCATAGTTTCAATTAGTGGTGCACATGTGCTACTAAAACCTTTTATGAAATTTCTATAAAAACTTGCTAACCCATGAAATGATCTCACCTAGGTTACAATGTTGGCCACTCTAGAATAGCTTTCAACTTTTTCAGGTCCATCTTGATGCCTTCCCCTAAAAAAAAAGCCTAAATACACCAACTCCCTCTTCGTAAAGCTACACTTTTTGAGGTTAATCAACAACTTTTCATCTCTAATATTTTCAAAAACGAGTCTAATATGCATCATATGCTCCTCTAGAGTCTTACTGAAAACTAAAATGTCATCTAAATATACAATCACAAATCTACCCAAGAACTCTTTCAAAACTTCATTCATTAACCTCATAAATGTACTAGGTGCATTGGTTAGCCCAAATGGCATGACTAACCACTCATACAAACCTTCCTTTTTCTTGAATTTTTTCTTCCACTCATCTCCTTCTCTTATTCAAATTTGGTGGTATCCACTTTTTAAGTCAATTTTGGTGAAGTACTCTGCTCCACTCAAACAATCCATGATATCATCCATCCTAGGTAATGGAAATATGTACTTAATGGTAATCTTGTTTATTGCTCTAGAATCCATGAACATCCTCCATTCTCCTCCTTTATTTGGTGACAAAACAACAGGCACTACACACAGGCTTAAACTCTCTCTTATCAAACCCTTCTTCAACAAATCAACAACTTGTCTATTTACCTCTTCATTCTCTGTAGGTGACAAACTACCTTGTTTGCAAAACTTGCTCCTGGTACCAAATCTATTTGGTAACTAATCTTCCTCATTGGTGGAATTCCTTCAGGCACATTATCTAAAACAATAACCTTAAATTCTTGTAGCAAATCTGCAACTTCTACAGGAACTTCTTCAACACTTTCACTATTAGTCTTAGGAATCAAAGCAAAACAAATATTTTCATGTTTCATACCTTCCAAAAACTTTCTTGCATCCACCACTCTTGCATAACTACAAACTAGCACTAAATATTCTTTTAGAGGCTTCAACTTATGCTTCACTCCATTCTTGGTTATTGTGTATGTATTGGCATAGCCATCGTGCATTGCTTTCCTATCATACTGCCAAGGTCTTCCTAGAAGAATATGGCAAGCATCCATTGGAAGAATATCACATAAAACTTCATCACAATAGCCTCCTATCTTAAATTTTACCTCACATTGTTCGCTGATCTAGAGCTTCTTGTCATCTTGTACCCATGCTATTTGATATGCATTAAGGTGCTTCTTTCTTTTCAGCTGCATTTTTCTTACCATTTCTTCAAACACAAGATTGTTTGTGCTCCCACTATCAATAATGACATTACATTCCTTTCCTTCACACTTACATCTAGTCTTGAACAATATTTTCCTTTGTGTAGGTCCATTGTATTCATTTATCAACACTCTTCTTGTCATCAAAACTTCACCTCCTTCTACTTCTTTTGAATATGATGAGTGTGCATCTTTTGCATTGATATTTGCTACTCTGTTCTAATTTTCAGTCCTTCTTGGTCTTTCCTCTTCATGAGGGCAGTCATATGCCCTATGAACTTCTTATATACACTTGAATTAAGTGCCTCTGAAGGTTACTCTTCTGAAACCTTTACCCTATCTTCCTCTAGCTCTCTAATATTGATCTCTTGACGCATAAGAATCTTCATTCCTATGTTATTTTATGTTGCCTTGGTCTATAATTTTATGATTTTTCCGATTGCTATCATCTCCTTTGTAAGTTCTTCCTCCACTCTTTCCACCACGGTTACTTCCTTTTTGTTTATTTTCAAATATTTTATTCACTCTTTCTTCAACTTTCAAGGCAACTTGGTATACATCTTCCATGGTTAGAACTGGTGCAGGAGCACCTAAATCCTTAACTGCAAATTTGATCTTTTGAAGATGTAACAAGTTAGTATGTAGTTGATTCAAGGGTAATATAGGGTTTTTTGAGTCTATTTATGTTGAATAAGGTCTAATAAGACCATTTGATATGTATTTGGGTGGTTTTGAGTCTTAGGTGTCAAATTAGCAAAAGTTGCAAAAAGTGTAAAAACGTTGTCATAGCAAAAATTGTCAAAAATGCAACATTTTGGAATGTGAAGGGTCAAGGAAGTTCAAAAAGCAGTTATAGGCATTGGGAAGTTGGAATTTGAATTGAAACATGTATAAAAGGCTCTAAAAGGCTCGAAGATGTTGGTTGGAAATTTTATTGAATCATCCATATAATATACAATGCTATATTCTACAATTTTCTCTATTTTTTTTAACTTTACAAGCTTTGTACAGTCTCGTAATTTCTGCAATTTCTTTGAATATCTTTTTATTCTATAGTGACATGTTTTAACTCTCATTAGAAACAAGTTTGAGAGTCTTCCATTGAGAATTGAGTGAGAACTCTTTGATTTTTTGAACTGCTTGTAAGAGGCCAATAAAGGGTTTGTTTTGAAGATAAAATATCAAACTAGTCATTCCACCTATTGTATAATCCTATGCCTTGGTGGAATGGCTTATCCTAGGGTAGATTAGTTATTTTTATGGTTTTTGTAGGCTGTGGATATATGTTGTGAGAATTGGGGTGATGCCCTAGGGCCAAACAAGGTGTTTTTCATGTGAAAAAGAGGTATTAAGATGTGGTTCTAATGAAATGTTGAAAGAACGGTGTATGTAATGGATTTATAAGTTTTTTTAGGGTATATATGAATTTTTGGGTGGATTTTTTGGGTAAGATAAGCCCAAGTGTTAATATTTTGAATAAACCCTAGTGTATTTGCATGTAAAGTAAGGGTTTCATGGAACAACGTTGTAAAGGTCATGAATCTAAGAAATAATGGTGGAATCTGGTGTTTTGTAACACAATTTGATTCTATCCAAATATTTTGAGTGGAAACCAAGAGTTTAGGAAGTACTTCCTTTGTTAAATAGGGCTAATTGAGTAGCCTAAAATAGGGGTATTGTATTGGATCTCAATATTGTTGCAAAGAAGTCACTTGTAACCTTTTGGGATGTTGTGTTGCATTTTGTGGGAAGTCTAAATTGATTTTTTTTAGGCCTTTGTATGGCCTTATCCAAAATATATTGTGCAAAGTTGGGTTTTGAGGGCTACAAGCCTCTAGTTGTGAGTTTTTAGAAAGGGGAAATAGGACAATGTTGTAAGAGTTGTTTCCTAGTTGAGTTTGATATTTTGTGTTGGTCTGGGAGTTTCAACCACCTTGCTTACATCAGGTGGTATCAAAGCTCATGGAAAAGGTCTCTTGTGGTTGAATTTTGTAGGTTTGAAGAAAGGTGATTGGAAGGTGAATATACAAGTTTGTGAAGATGCCTCCGAAGGGTGTTGGTGTTGCTAGAGAGTTGCAAGAACTGAAGGAGAAGAATGCTAAGCTTATGGAGTCACACAATACTATATTGGCGAGGCTTGCTACCTTGGAGACAAAGAAAAGAAGAGATGAGAATGAAGAGAGTGAAACAAAGGAGGAAGACGATGAATATGAAGATGTTGATGAGGAGTTAGACCCTAAAGATCAGAGGATGGAAAATTTTCTCAAATCAATCAAAGGTGATTCAATGAAGGTAAAAGTTGATCTTCCTAAGTATGGAAAAAATTTAAATGAAGAAGAGTTGCTTGATTGGATTGTTTCTATGGACAATTTGAGAGTGAAGACATTTCAGATGAATAGATGGTGAAGGTGGCAAAGATTAAACTCAAAGGTCATGCTCTTCTATGGTGGGACTATGAGTAAGAAGAAAGGAGAAAACAAGGGAAGTCAAGAATAGTTTCTTGGGAAAAGATGGTACAAAAATTGAAAGGTAAGTTTCTTCCAAAAGATTATGAAGTTCAATTGTATAAAAGATTACAAGGTTTGAAGCAAAAGGATCTAAATGTCAAGACATATACAAATGAATTTTATAAATTAAGTATAAGGTCAAGAAGGGATGAAGATGAAGTTGAAAAGGTGGCTAGATCTCTAGGTGGTCTCATATTTAATATTCAAGATGAATGTGTTGTTGCTAACCCAAAGACTATTGAGGAATGTTTTCAATTAGCAATCAGGGTGGAGGAAAATATCAAAAGAAGGCAAGAGAAATTTGTTAGAGGAAGAGGTACTAGTACAAGAGGGACAAGAACAATCCCTACATCAAAGCAGCCATTTAAGGAACAAGAAGAATCAAATAAAGGTATGGAGCAAGGTGTTGATGCTAGAGGTGGTTTTAGAGGTTCTAGAGGTAGATTTAGTGGTGGTAGAAATTCTAATACTTTTGCAAGGAGATGCTATCATTGTAATGAATATGGTTATCCTTTTTGGAAGTGTCCTAAAAATTTTGGTAGTTCATCAAGTGGAGAAAAGAGGACTGAAAGGAGAGCACAAATAGTTCAAGAAGAGGAGTGTGAGAGTACTCATTCTACAAGTCTACGTGTTGCTCCTGAGATAGGGGAAATGTTGATGATGAGAAAGACCATATTGAAGGAAGCAAAGGAGATGGAGCTAGTACAAAGAGTCTTTTCAAGACAAAATGTAAGTGCAAGAATAAGGTATGAAAAATTATCATTGACTTGGGGTCTACTGAGAATATGGTGTCAAGTGAGATGGTTCATAAATTGAATTTGCAAAAAAATCCTCATGAGTTACCTTATAAGGTGTCTTGGTTGAGTGATGGGCAGTCTCTTTTAGTCAATGTATAGGTTGCTGTTGAATTCCAGATTAGAGGCTATAAAGATAAGGTAGTTTGTGATATCTTTCCTATGGATTGTTTTCATTTACTCCTAGGTAGGCCCTAGTAGTATGACAGGCATGCATTGTATGATGGAAGAGAGAACACATACACTATAGTGAAAGATGGATGTAAATTTGTTTTGACTCCACTTGTGGAAGATGAAAAGGGTAAGGATAAGGTAATCATGTGTGGAAAGAAGGAACTTGCAAAGGATGTGAAAGAAGACAAAAAGATATATTTTGCAGTTAGTTCAAGGCATGAGAATGTTGGGACAACAAGAGAGAAAGTTGCTTCAGGTTTGTTGACAGTAAATTGGAATGAAAATGTCATGGTAGGGTCCATTGTATGTCCATTGGTTGGAAATAATGTTGCAAAGCATGAAGGATCTGTAGGGATAGCAGATTATAGATCTGATAGTACAATAGGTTGCAAATTTGACAGTACAGAGGTATTAGTTGTTGACAAGGTAAAAGGATTGAAGACAATAAAGAGAGGACAGAGTGGATAAGACAGTAAGAGAAGTTACAAGTGTGAAGATGAGATAAGGGTGAAGATAGTTCGAGGGAATACTAACAAGTGTTTGTTTATACGTATAGGTAAAGGAATGCAATCAGGTTTTGAGCAAGGGACTAGTAGAAGACCATTATCAAGTCTGATGGCAGAGATGGAGATGAGTTCAAAAGAAAACAAAGTTGAGGATGTAGGGAAGATTGGAAGATCACAATATATGGACCAACGAGAAGTGTTTGCAGACCAAATGAATATGTGTGAAGCTTGGATAAATTGGTACAAGACACAACTCATGTGGCATGAGTTCTTTTTAGTGGGGTTGTATGGTGCAAGAGCACCTAAAGCCTTAAGTGCAAATTTAATCTTTTGAAGATGTAATAAGTTGGTTTGTAGTTGAGTCAAGGGTAGTAAGGTCTAATAAGACCATTTGATATGTATTTGGGTGGTTTTGAGTCTTAGGTGTCAAATTAGCAAAAGTTGCAAAAAGTGTAAAAATGTTGTCATAGCAAAAATTGTCAAAAATGCAACATTTTGGAATGTGAAGGGTCAAGGAAGTTCAAAAAGAAATTATAGGTATTGGAAAATTAGAATTTGAATTGAAACATGTATAAAAGGTTCTAAGAGGCTCGAAGATGTTGGTTGGAAATTTTATTGAATCATCCATATAATATACAACACTATATTATGCAATTTTCTCTATTTTTCTGAACTTTACAAGCTTTGTATAGTCCTGTACTTTCTACAATTGCTTTGAAGATCTTTGTATTCTATAGTGACATGTTTTAACTCTCATTAGAAACAATTTTGTGAGTCTTCCATTGAGAATTGAGTGAGAACTCTTTGATTTTTTGAACTGCCTGTAAGAGGCCAATAAAGGGTCTGTTTTGAAGATAAAATGACAAACTAGTCATTCCACCTACTATATAAGCCTCTGCCTTAGTGGAATGGATTCTCCTAGGGTAGATTAGTTGTTTTTTATGGTTTTTTTAGGCTATGGATATATGTTGTGAGAATTGGGGTGATGCCCTAGGGCCAAACAAGGTGTTTTTCATGTGAAAAAAAGGTATTGAGATGTGGTTCTGATGAAATGTTGAAAGAACAATGTATGTAATGGATTTATGAGTTTTTGCAAGGTATATATGAAGTGTTGGATGCATTTTTTGGGTAAGATAAGCTCAGGTGTTAAGATTTTGAATAAACCCTAGTGTATTTGCATGTAAAGTAAGGGTTTCATGGAACAACATTGTAAAGGTCATGAATCTAAGAAATAATGGTGGAATCTAGTGTTTTGTAACACAGTTTGAGTCTTTCAAAAGAGTTTGAGTGAAAACCAAGAGTTTAGGAAGTACTTCCTTTGTTAAATAGGGCTAATTGAGTAGCCTAAAACAAGGGTATTGTATTGGATCTCAATATTGTTGCAAAGAAGTCACTTGTAACCTTTTGGGATGTTGTGTTGGGTTGTATGGGGAGTCTAAATTGATTTTTTTCAAGCCTTTGTATGACCTTATCCAAAATATATTGTGCAAAGTTGGGTTTTGAGGGCTACAAGCCTCTAGTTGTGAGTTTTGAGAAAGGGGATTTAGGATAGTGTTGTAAGAGTTGTTTCTTGATTGAGTTTGATCTTTTGTATTGGTTTGGGAGTTTCAACCACCTTTCTTACATCAAGAACTCTTAACAACGCCATCTCCTCTTTAATTCTTGGTCTTAGGCCATTTATATACCTTGCAACTTTCTCCTTTGTGGCTTTTGAATGTCTGGTTCAGATAAGAATCGTATGGAAATCTTCAGTATACTCCTTCACTATTTTTGTTCCTTGTCTCATGCCTTGTATCTTCTTGAGCAAATATAATTCATAATCTACTAGAATAAATTGCCTTTTCATATTCTCTACCATTTTATCCCATCTTGTAATTTTATCTTTTCCTTTTCTTCCTCTTTCCAACTAAATCTCTCTCCACCAAATTGAAGCATGGCCCTTCAATCTTGTCTTGGAAAATTTGACTCTATCCCGGTCTCCAACTTCTTCAAACTCAAAATACTCTTCCATATCATTTATCCAATTGATGAGTTATTCTAGATTCAAGATTCCATTGAAGGTAGGAACATCAATTTTTGGTCTTTTCCCATTTTTTTCAAAGCTCTCAACAATGGGTCATTTGCAACTACTGTAATTTCCTCTCTTTGCTCAATATTTATGCTAGCATTCTTTGGAGCTTCTTCTTCTTCATCACTATCTAGTTCCCTTTTTTGTGAAAACCCTCTTCTTATTTATTCTTGAAGTGCTTCAACTTTTCTTCTCAAAGGTCCAAAATCATTATCATGGAAAAATTTGTCCATTCTTCCTCTTCCTCTACCTCTACCACGATGGTCTCCTCTCCCAACCATTTTTTTCAACACCCACAACACAATCCTGGTGCAACTACCTCTCTTCGACGGTCTATTACAAACTCAATATATTTCTACTATGATACCACTAATGTATAGATGAAAATAATCTCAGAAATTCCTCTTCAAAACTCTCACAACACATTCAAACTGGAAACAAAAGATCGCAACAACTATATAAACTTTGTTTGCACAGGAAACCAATTGTATTCTTCTTCAACAAAATTTGACTACAGATGGTTTCAATCATCCATGGATTGATATGTAGCAATGAAGCTTCCTACAGGAATCTAATATGCTAGAAAACACATTCATACAATCATATGCTCAGTTATGTGAGCTTTAGCAACAAAAAATCACTCTCCCAGAACAAGAAAATACTAGCGACTTTTGAATCTTCATCCTTGTCAATCTGAAACTTCCATGGCTGTTTTTTATCATTCCAACCTACAAAATAACATCAAAAACCAAGCCTCCAGAGAAAAGGTACGCCTCCCTTTCTTTTCCCTTTCAAAAATTATGTTTTCTAATTTCTTCTAGGATTTCAATAACTTCCAGAAACTTCACTACTTGCTCAGAAATTTAATTAAAATTAAATTATTTTCCTCTCTTTCCCATGTATTCCATACCTTGTGGAAGAAAAATTAAAACCCCATAAAATCATAAATTAATTCATTTTTAACTGCCTGGTCAAAGTTGGAGGTTAAAGTTTTAATTTTCCATTCAAAAATCCAAAAAAAGCAAAAAAAGAGTAGACCATCACTTGGGTGCCCACCTCTCTATCCCTACTTTTGAGGGCCATGATTATGTGTTTTAAAACATCCTTTCTTCTATTTCCATGCCCATGATGAGTTTTATTTATTTTGTAATTTTAAATGCTTTATTCTACTTTTTTGTTTTAAATCCCACTAGTCAACTTGTCATAGTTGCAAAGGAAGTTAATTAACAAATATAATTATTTTTAGATAAATAATTTATCACCCTCAACATGTAATCCAAGCCAAAAATTAATCCACTTCAAAATCCAAATTTGCACAATTCAAAAATTCAACCTTTTTTTGTTGGCATGGGATTGCAAGTCTCCATGGATGCTCCTATATCACTTAATCTATTTCCTACATAACCCCATGAGAGAGAAATATGCATGCAAGCTTACAAAGCAACCATAATTCATAGATCAAAATATACAAGCCACAAGATAACACAAGATATACCCTAGGAAAACCCTCAAGAAGGAAAAATCCAACCTCCAAAAGCATCCATATTCCATCTATTATTTAGCAATAGAACAATACATGCACTTACAGAGTTACAATAAATACTTATGAAACATCAAGCCTCTCCAATGCATCCTACATGTGTCCAATCATGAATCCACACATCCCATGACATTCTTCACATATGCACCCTCAAAAAGACTCAATAATGACAACCCACTCACCTAGTCAACCTTAACCATTAAACATGTGTTTGCTTTTATAGGCACAAGCTCACACAAATACAACCAAGTGATAAGATAAAACCATGTGCCACAAAACCACTAACCCCTCATTTAATATTGGATACTAATTTTTCACTTTATTAAATATTTCCCCAATATTAAATTAGTATCCTATGTCTCCCACACATAAAATAATAACCCAATGTCACAATACAACTTTACAAGAGGCCCCAAATAATTACCTAGTGTGGCCAACCACACCTCCTAGGTGCACCACAACTAAATAATTATTTAATTACATTATAATATATCAATTAATGAAATGGTGTACAACACCAAATCCTAACATTCTCCCACTTGTATACATTGCATAAGGTTCAATCAATGAAATACATCATCATAGCCATACATGAAACCACATGAATCTCCAACATGTTATCGTGCTCCATCGAGATACTTGCAATAAAACCAAAGTGACCACCATCTCAAGCAATAAATATTCTCATCCTCCAACATGTCACCTATGGAAGAAAAGAAACATGCCAAGGTGAAGATGCACCAATCCAAAGAACAAAATCATCAAATTCAAGTGATAACAAAGGCTCCAAGTTGTTGTCAAAGTTAAAAAACCCACATGATCAGAAATAGCATCCCCAACACATGGTAATACATCCAACCATCTATAATTCTTAGGTATCAACAAAATCAATAAACTCATGCCAACATATGCAACCCATAATCTGCAATCAAGCTCCCTATATCACACCTATCAATGAAGAACATACATATCCAAGAATTCCCATTGTATGTGTAATGTGAAATCTGAAAATGATCAACACATATCAAGTCTACCAATCAACACTATACCAAGGTGTGATAAATGATCAACGACAAAGTACCAAGGACAAACAGAATGATCCACAAATACAACACCAACAGCTGCATAATCTCTCACAACATATCACCACAATCCTCTCAAATCATATGAACATGAACCTCTAGGAAGGAACCATAGAATGAAGAGAGAAAACCTATAAATCATAACATAAACACCTCAAATTGAAACACTATGTCAAGTTTCATCTCCTTACAACCCCAAATGAAAATCCTCAACAACACCTAACCACTCAATCTCATAGATCAAATGCAACATATGAATCATGTAATAACACCATGGATGTAAGCCTCTCTAACAAGAATATCAAACTCAAAGTATCCATTCCAAAATTAGGAAACTATCCCAATGAACATCTCCTAAACTCCTCATCAATCAATGATAACATAAAGTCATATACATAAGGAGATAACCATGCTAAACATCCCTCAAAATGAATCCTCAAGAACTAACTATTCATAGCTTGAGATCCATATCTATGAAAGATAAAAAAATATAAACTCATGCAAAATAATCCCTAAATGAGTCTCCCAAAATAAATCATCATGCATCAAGAATCATTCCCATGAGAAAACAAAGCACGAAACACAACACATCTAAACAAGAATGGGAAAATACCTTTTAGATGATAAACTACTAAGTAGACCAAGAGTGTAGGAGTTTATGGTGAACTCCTCAACACCCCAGGATCACTTGCAAGAAAAAATAGCTTCCACATGAGAGATAGTAGAAATATCATGCTATGATTATAGACACAAGAATGCCAAAATCAATATGGCAACGTACATATGAAGCCTTGTTTATATAGGCAAGGTGAGGTGATGTACCATTAAATCACTGTGTCATTATTAAATGACATGATCCAACATTAAATGACTTAGGACACAAGCATTAAACAAAATCCAACTAGATAATATAAGTGACAACTTATGCTTAACTAAAAAGATTCCTTCCTAGGACGTAAGTAGACTTAACATGTAAATAGGACCTAGATAGATAAAACACCTATTTACACCAACAAGGAGTGGGGAATGAGAATGCTCCTCTAGAATAACTAATTCATCATGAGTCACTCCAATAACAATCTCTTCTATAGGTCCATATGAACTCACATCCATGCCCACATTAAGGCTCCTCAACTTCATATTGAAACCTCCAAAGAGTAACTATCTCAAGAAAATGTCTTTAATCACAAGAGAAATCTAGCCCCACCCAAGTCTCCAAGTATCTATGACCACCTGAAATCAATCAATCCATCCTAATCTCCAAACGCAACACCGCACTATCATGAAGTTCCCAATAAAATAACCAATGTTCCCAATACCAAGAGAGCCATCAAGATCAATGTCAAAGCTCCAATTTTAAAATCAAGAACCCATCATGACATCATGATCTAATCATCTCCTTCTAGGAGATCACATGTAACAATGCATACATCCTAGTCTCGAGAGAACCTATATTATGTAATTACTCAAATAGTATCCAGAGTAATCCAAGGCACAATACCAAACACACTCTAAACCAATAATCAACATCTCCAATCACATAAAGATATCTATCTCCTAACAGTGAACCTATAAATGTGAAATAACTCTTCTGCAACAATAGGATCTTAAAGCTCCTCCAAGACATCCAAAAATGCTAAGATGAACATCCATTTCCATTGATGAAACCATGTCATTGCCAACAATTCCCACTAAACCATGATACCAATATACCCATAGCATCGTGACAACTATCTCCTAAATTAAGATCACCCATGGTCCACACACTCAACTGCAATCCCAAAAAGCTCCAAAGAAGAAATAGAACCAAGATCTCCAAGAAAAGAAGACACAACTACCAACAAACATCAATAATCAATCACACACCACCATATAATTACTGTCAAAATCTCCCACTAAAATGTGTAACTAATCTATCACAACATCATGATAAAACCACATGCTAAAAGTCCTAAAAATTGACATGCAGGTACTCTAATCATCCATCCTCTCATCTAAAAGCAACATACCAATGCACAAATGACCATAGACAAGGTCAACTAACAAAGTTCGCAACAACACCAAATCAATATCATGGATATAGATAGTCCACATCCGAGTCATCCCACTAGATTCAAATGGGTGACCAACCCACACAACTACATAAATTGAAGACCACAAATAATGAAGCATGTAAAATCATCATCACATTAGTAACCTACAAACTGAGATATCAAATAAGATAATCCAGAAGACAATAAGACAAACACCAAATCAATCACATATCTTATTTTTTTAAAATGTCCACAAACGAGTAATCATAGGCAAGGAACCAATCAAGCATCTAGGAGATGAGAACAACCTCCTAACACCAAACCACATCAACACCAAACAACCACATACATGATCATGTCATTCCAATGCTCAAATGCACCTGCATATCCATGATACCATTATCATCACCAATGTTGTACCTGCAGTCAACTATCACCTGCATGAGACTCCAAGTATCTACATGTGTCAACCCATGTCCTTAAAACAATACAACCTATGTAACCATCACCATCAAAGCTCAACTCTAAAAACACTGTAAACCTACACCAGAAACTACCAAACTAATAATCAGTTGTGCCATCATAAATATCATATAAAAACATGTACTCCCTCAAGGATTTTTCTCTTGACTTGTTTGAATGCTCACACAATCATACTCAAAATCTCAGGCACCTACAAGTGATCAAACAAGTACAATTCTCTCTATACTAAAAACTAAAAATATACCTAATCCATTATGTAGAACACCACACATGCCCTCTAACACCTATTTGAAATTTAAAATATTATTTCTTATGTAAAAGTTATGCTCAAAACTATGTACAAGAGAAAATCTGGCTTCCAGCCCCAAAAATTTATGAAAATAGAAAAATCATGGAACTAAACCTATACCATTAGGTATTACTCAGAGAGAGATTTCTATCGACTACTGGAAGTCAAAAATTCGATAGTCTGGGTGAAAGTTATGCCTATTTGAAAATAAGTTGCCCAATTACACTAGTTGGTGGTTGGCTAGCAGCCCCTAGGAAAAGCCAGTGACACTCGGGTAGTGTTGTGGTGGTCTTTGAGTGGTGGATTTTAAAAATTTATTAAATTATTTTAAATTGTTGAGCGGTTTAAATTTTTTTGGGCCCATTGGGTAGGGAACTGGTCCACCACGGGACCCTACCCTAGGAGTCAGGGGCCTAAGGCCTATTGACCCTGGTTGTCAGCTTGAAGGCTAATGTTGGCTAGCAGAGCTGATAGCATACAACTAACCAACCTATCAGTCGACATACAACCGATTTTCAAAGCTGTGGGGGGGGGTCTGTAGACCCCCCATAATTTTTATTTTGAAATAATTTTAAATAATTTTTTTAATAATAATTTATTTGCAAGCTTTTTAATTTTTAATTTTAATTTTTCTACAAATTTTAATAAAAAAAATTATGTGACCATATGACCATATAGCTGAGGGGTCTGTGGCTAAAAAAATTTGTATTTTTCAAGTGTCCAAAATAGGGAAAATTTTATATCAATTTTTATTTCTTGGCCATCTTGGAGCCAATGGTGAGGTCTATTTTGTCTCAAGAGGTCATATGTGAAGGTTCCTCTACAAAACCCTCAAATGAAAGTGCAATCCAAGAAACCCTTTTGAGCCAAATTTCTCAAGCCTTAGATCTTCAATAAACCCAATAATCCATCAAACCCCAAAATCTCAAATTTGTAAAACAAACACTTGCACATGTGGTCCTTATCTTGTGATGCCTCAGATCTACCTTGCATAGCCATGGATTCAACTTTGCACCAAATATACTCAAACAAGGGTTATAACAAAACTTGGGAGCTCACACCTCCCATAACCATGAAAGATCTTATACCACTTGTTATGAAATAATACATCATACCCACATTCATAATCTATTTCCTACATAACCCCATGAGAGAAAAGCATGCATGTAAGTTTGCAGAATAAAAATAATGCATAGATCAAAATAGACAAGTCACAAGATAACACAACATATACCTTAGGAAAACCATCAAGAGGGAAAAACCTAACCTCCAAAAACATCCATATTCCATCTATTATATTCAACAATAAAATAATGCATGCACTTATAGAGTTACAATGAATACTTTTGAAACATCAAGCCTCTCCAATGCATCCTCCACGTGTCCAATCATGAATCCACACATCCCATGCCATGCTTCACATATGTACTCCTCAGAAAGACTCAATAACGACAACCCACTCACCTAGTCAACCTTAACCACTAAACATGTGTTTGCTTTTATAGACACAAGCTCACACAAATACAACCAAGTGATAAGATAAAACTATGTGCCACAAAACAATTGACCCCTTATTTAATATTGGGTACTAATTTTTCACTTTATTAAATATTTTCCCCAATATCAAATTATTATCCTATATCTCCCACACATAAAATAATAACCCAATGTTACAATACAAATTTACAAGAGGCCCCAAATAATTACCTAGTGTGGCTAACCACACCTCCTAGGTGCACCACAACTAAATAATTATTTAATTACAACATTATAATATAATAATTTATGCAATGGTGTACAACTCCAAATCCTAACGCATTCACCATCAATCCCAATCCATGTCCACTAGTCATTTATCATAGCCAATTCTTTCTAATAATCCTTTAATAGTGTTTTTTACTCAAATAGATAGCCACATGTCACCAAAAGACTATTTTGTGCATTAGTGCACTCAAGGAAGAAGTGGGTCACTTGTTAAGAGAATAGTGAGTAAATTTTAACATGAAAATAAGAAGACACCACATAGTGGACATACATAGTTGGTGCTTTGTTGGATTAGTGGTTCATATTAGTTCAATAGGTCAGAGACCATATGTCATGCTTCAATTCATCACATGTATCACACACAACCAGGTGGGGTCCACCAAGGATCCTTCTTCCTAGTGGAAAATTCAAGGCCACGAGACCATGGGGTATTGACTATAGTAAGTTACCATTTAGTGCATATTGAAGTAACAATTTTGCAAGTTGATCACCATAATGTGTACTAAACTAATGAAACAAGACAAGTTGGTAGCATAGGATGCTAAGAGTTAAGTAGTCAAGGCTAAAACATATGGATACAAAATTAGAAAATGGTACAAAAGAGTTTCAACTAAGGGGATCCATGTACTCACACAATTACAAATCACATAGGTTAGGGGCTTAATGCATGGAGGTGTGGAAAGAAAACTAGAGGTAATTTGAAAGAATTTTTCAAGGCCAAAGGGTCTAGATTGTAGGAAATTAGGTCCAATGAATATTTAAAATATTACAAAACACACCATGGATGAATCTATTAAATTAAAAATCTATAAAAACATTTAGCATAAAAATAAAACCTACAAACCTAAAACATTTTTTGCAAAATTTCACCACCTCAATTGGGATGGAGTTTTATCCTAGTGGTTTTCTCCTATTCTAATTTAGGGGATACACTTTCTTTGTAATTTAGAGTTGTTTCAAATTGTACATGGGTTCCTTACATGGCCTTATTGTCAGGACCCATTTCTTCTTACCTTAGTTGCACTTAGGGGTATTAGTATAATATTTTTATTCAAGTTGTATATTAAATCCTAAGCATGGTATTTCACTATTTTATTAAGTTAGGTGAACTCTTTTACTTAGGTATGATAGGATAATTAGTTTCACATATTCTCCTTCTTTCATGGGATTCTATTTGTTTCTTTATCCTTATAGATTTGGAATATTAGTTAAAGTTATCCCTTAAATTTTAGTTTCTTATCTATTCCTCATCCTCATCAAATTTAGAATCTTGAGGCTAATATTGTAACTCTTTCCTTTCTTAATAAGATTATCAAAGAAGCTATTATGATTTTTTTCACTTCTCTCTCAATTTTTTTTTACTATTTTGGTTTCAATTAATCATTTATATTTAGCAGTTTAATATTATTTATCACTTACACTAATTTCTAGATTATCATCTTGTAGGAACTCTAACAATTCTAAAATAATTTAGCACCATATATTTATTTATGATTACATCATTCCTTATTCCAAAATAATATGAATCAATTATTTCATGAATTTATTTCTTAGCATATGTTGTACCATACTATTTAGAGATTAAATGTAATGTTTACGAGAAAATTCATAGAAAATATTGACTTTTTTTTATAATTAGGTGTTTTATATTTTTTTATTATTCTTACCTCTCGTATTTTTTCTCTTTAATGATATGTCTTCAATATGACAGTATTCACTTGAATTTTTTTTACTAGTGAACATTTTATAGACCATACTCACATAATGAGTAGTAGAAAGATGATAATATTTTGCACTAAAAATATTATTAATGTAGGTGTATTTATTTTGAATTCAAACCATGAAATTATTGTCGTGGGTGATTCTTTACATTTCTTGGAATTTCATTTATCATTTAGGCCTCTCCAAGTCTATCTTATGACAAGTTGCTATATCTAGAATTGATAAAAAGTTGGCTTATTTGATTATAAAGCTTCTTTGTTTGGCTAATAATTTTTATGTGTGCTCTAAAATGTTGGTTACTACTCAAGTACATTATTCATCTTGTTTGATTACTTCTAGGGCTTCATAGTTCAAAATTTGAAAGCTCTATAGAGACTTTCTTTAGGCCTCTTCTAACAAAAACTAAGGATTTCACCATGTGGATTGGAAATATTATTGTCTCCCTCATTATTTTTGGGACATAAGCTTACTCTGAATATGTCGCCAATGCTTAGTACTTTGTGCTAAATGGATTATCAAGGCTTTAGAATGTGAGGATGCCTAGAAACTTCACATTTGGTATTGCATTTCATCTAGAGTGCTCTCTAATCATCTAATTTAGAAAGGCCTCAAGCTTCATACTCTATGCACAATGAAGAACACATTCAAATACATGATACATTTGTTATCAAGAGAATTTCAAAGGCTTGGGAACCCATTAAGCCCTAGATTTTGTGAGTTGACAATAATTTTTCCAATGGTATTTTTATTAATCAATATTTTTTGTGATCTCTAATTCTTTCTTGTCAACATCAAGCTCTAACTAAAGCCCCTTGGGTTTGAGTTGAAGTTTTATAATAGAGGTGTCAAAAAATTGCTAGATCTTTTCAACAAAGTCATGGAGAATGTTTAAACTTGGCCTAAGGCCAATTTAAGATTATAATTATCAAACCAAGACCATAGGACATACCAAAAAATTAGTGATTTCATTCCTCCCTACATGGTTCAAAAAAATTAAGGTTAGGACTTCCAAGCCTATGTGGTTGAATTAGAAATAATATCTTGATACACCATTTCATAAATATAGACCCCACAAGGGAAGTCTATGGATTACACATCATCTGTGCATGGTGACCTAGTTAAATCCCAATTGGCACCTCTAATCCTCTCTAGGCACTTGGCACTATTGATTCTAGACTGTTTGGTTAGATATTCTTGAACCCAATCTTGCTCATTTTGCTTGGTGCATTATTTATCAAGGCCTTCCATTTGGATTCCACTTGTCTCATCTAGGTGTTTGTAGTTCATTTTGTGTATTTTGTGGATAACTTGAGATTTTCAAGCACCTTTTTGGTTGTGTACCTGAGCCCAAGAAGCCTAGTCTTGAATTCATGACTTCTTCAAGTCATTCAAGCTTGAATCATTTTTTATGACATGATTTTCTTAGGGGATCAGACCTACCTCCCTTTTAAACTCATCTAGATTTGGCACGCTTTGAAGGTAGAGATTATTCTTAGCATTTAGAAAGATAGAAAATCTATTATTTTTATTATTTGTGTAGTTGATATTTATTTTTTCCTTTCACACTATATCTATGGTTTGCTCCAATATATTTGTGTAGCTTTAGGTGTAAGAGAGTAAATTTTCACTAGAAGGTTCTCAAATGTAGGTGGTTTTAGATCACTAATGTAATGCCCCTATACAATCTTCAGAATGCCATTTCTTTGTACCTCCCACAAGGGTTACTCCCCTCCAATTGGATGTAGCCATGGACATAGGTATCCTACCAAAAGAGACCATGGTTCTCAACTATCCTCTAAATGATCTAGGGATCATGTTGTTTATGGATGGTCTCGGCCTTCTCGCCCACCTTCAACCTCTTCACATTGACATAGTGCTCCTAGCTATCCAAATTTTGGTAAGTTTTCTCACTTGGATTTTCCAATTTCTTATATTCACGTTCAACAACCTATATATGAAGATCAAGAAGAGGAGGGTGGTATTATTGGTTAGGAATCAATTGTTGATGGTTTCATCCCCACTAATGTATGGGATAAACTAAATGACTATGACCCTCCTTGATGGTGTAGCTCTAGTTGCATTGTGGTTTTGTTGGTTCTTGTTGCTTGGGCTTGGCCCAACATAAACTTTGAGGGTTTTTCTTCTACCACCCACCTCTTTTTTTATGAATATTGTATTATTCTTCTTTTAATAGTAAAAGTAACAAAGTCATTATTCACCATTCCTTTTTATTGTGGGTAGTAATGGAGCTAAAGATAATCAAAACTTTGGATTAGTTACATAAGTAGTAATGTAGGTAGAGATTAATATCATCTCTATGATCATATATCGCATAAATAATTTAATAATTATGTGACTACTTTGATGTATTATAGTATAACAATATTATGGAGATGGTGTGTAGTCTATTCAATGTGGGGGTGCCTTTGTATTCTATGAGTTTGACATGAATTAACCACTTATAGATGGGGGTGTTCTTTATGTATCATTTCATGGTTAGCATTCTAAATAAATAATTGGAACACTTTGAAAACCATCAATATCTTTCATCTCTCTAGAATTGTAGGTTCATGTGTATACTTTTGAAGCACGTCTAATTACAATTTACATATTATTTATAACATCTGATCACATTATTTCTTGAAAGACATTCATCCGATTTTGAAAAGGATTCATTAGATCTTGAAGGTAAAATAAATGATGTTCTAACATAGTTCACCATTATATATTCAATTGTTATCAAATTATTCATTATATTACACAAACGTAAGCCAATTTTTCTATTAATTTAATTTTTTAAAATATTTTTTATAATATTATTTAAGAATGTAATATAGTGTTTATTAAAAAAATATAAACATAATAATTTTTTATAATTAAAATATTCTATGATTTACCTTTAATACATATATTCTTAATATATAAAAAAATTGATTACCGACATTTTATATTAATAATATTTCTAATATAGGTAGATTATTTTTTTCTCTAAACACGAAATCAAATATTAAAGATGGTGTGTTGTTTTATCATCTCTTCCTTAAACTCCATGAATAACTAATAATATTATACCAAAACCCACACATAAAAACGAACAAAGCACTCGCGCTAGAAGGAGGGCTTGAACCTCAAGACCTTGTGGTTAACAGCCACACGCTCTGGCCAACTGAGCTATTCCAGCCTACATTTCGTCTGCCGGATAACATAACTAACTAATTTATTGCAACAAGAGGCGTACAAACACAATTTCCTTTTTTAAACTTTAGAATTTCGAAATTCGATTTGGAAATAAAATACAAAGAGTGAAACATGCGCTCACCAAATGCTTAAATATATTTGCTTTACCTTAAAAATCTTCATTAATATTTTCCCTTCAAAAGGTCCCACCGAGATTTGAACTCGGGTTACTGGATTCAGAGTCCAATGTCCTCACCACTAGACCATGGGACCAATACATTTGCTTTTCTTTACTTCCTAAATTAAATTTTACTACTTTTGAAAAAAGGGCATGCACATGCTCGATTCAAAAACCCTTAGAAACTCACCAACCCTTTTTAAAACTCTGTAACAAAATAGCCCCAATGCCTTCCACAATTTCTTTTCCTTCACATAAAATCAAAACATTCAAACCTAGACATAATGTATGTAGACTTCAATGTGTTTTAACTAGCATATCTTAAAGATGATATGTATAAAAATATTTCTTAAATATAATTAGTCGATAGGTTACATATAGTGTGAGATTTGAGTTTGAAACAAATTATTATTGAGTCATCGAAAAATAAGTTCCAACTGTCATTTAATGGTAAACTGGCTACCGCTTAATGGTAAAAGCCTCCAAAATATTAGGTAAATGTCTCCAAAATATCACTTATAACATAAAAGTTAGATAAATATTGATTTGACAACTGGATGGGAACATTTTATTTCCATTTGTAGTGTTTTTTGTCAATTTGATGGCAACTTTCTTTTTTCATTTGCATTGCTTTATGTTTTAAACCTATATGCAAATATTTCATAATCAGATAATGTTTAATTTCTTTAAGGAAAAAATCTAGATTTATCTAAGTTTATTTCATTCCATTGTTTAGCACTTATTATTAATTGTTTAATCCACCCACATGTAGAATTTGTTGTTCATCCATGGACAAACACATACTCTCTAACATATTAACATACATATAGTTTTCTATCGGTGTAATCCATGAACCTCCTTTAGGTGCAAGGGTTAGTTTATATCACATATTTTGAAAGATATCATTATTGAGATGTTTTTTTTTTCATTAGCAAACTTAAAATAAATAAATAATAACAACAAAATAAACATCATGATATATCTCTTGATATATTTTATATATCTTATTTTAAAAATATATGTTAATTATTATTATTTTATTTAATGTATTTTTTCTATATACATGAAATCCAATTTATATCTTAATATATATCTTAAATACAGTAAACAATTATTATTTAAAGTGAATTATGTGCATTAAAGACATGACATTTAAAATTAGTCACCAACATTTGAGTTCACACTACAATGACAAAGAGACTAATGGAACACACATGAAGAAGTGAGGTTCAATGGAAAATAAAGTGCAATAAGTAAATTCATAGGCAACTTGAACTTTGGCAATGTGCTAACTTGCACATTGACAATTAACATGAGGGTAAGCTTAGCTCCCAACATATGACATTTTTTCTACTAAAAGGTTGTGGAATACGTCGGGATAGACTTGGAGTGTTTTAGAAAACTAGAGAACTTTTGTCTATCCTTCCTTTCTAGTGCTTTTTCTATATTAACTACAAACTACCACATAGGCTTGCATTTTAATAAGCATAGGTAAATCACCCATAATACTAAGGAATGTGATGGTTTATTTCATCTCCACAAGAACTTCAAATTCATTTGTGAAGTTATAGACCTACATGGGCTACCATTTGCCTATGTCAAGAGCTTCATCACATAATGTCCAACGACCATTGATAGTTGCACAATGATACATAATGACATGCAATGTCTTCCTAATTTCATATTTCTATTCATGAGACTTTGAATTTTCAGCAATAGACTAGAATTAAAATTAACTTTGTGGGGCCATAAACTTGGGTTGTGTCATGACCACACACTAGCTACTACCATTATACAACACCATCAAATGTCCATCACATAATTTCTCAAATGGACACCCTACTAGCATATCCACATCTAACTACAACTTCATATTGAGTATCATGTGATCCATATTGAATGCAAAATACATTGAACCCCCTCAATTATCCTATTATCAAGTTGAGTACTAATCATAGATATTGGCTCTTCAAAACAAACACTATCCCATGATGACCAACACCATGTATTCAAAATATTTTGTATTGAATTTTCTCATTGGATTAATCATATGCGGCTATGCACTGTAGTTGTTCATTCATAAATCTTCCAATTAAAGGGACATCAATATCAAGTTAAAGGTTTGAAAAAATATAATATTTTTCTTTTCAACAAAATTCCTCTTTATTTTATTTTACTTTACAGTGGCTTTAGTACCAATTGTTAAAATTGGAGGCTTGGGGTAAATGTCCCTATTATTTAAATTGTGTGATGTAAATATCCTTTACATAGGTAACATATATGGTGAGGCATGTCTATATAATAGATGCTTAGAGATAGTGATGAAATCATGTTTATATTTCCAACAGTAATTTAATTGGTTAAACACAATTGATAATTATATGTTCATTACATGATCTACTAAGATTCAATGCCTTCCGAAGATACAATAAATAATGAATGAGACTGGAATGGATACACCTCAAAAAATATCAGATTACAAAAACAATCTAAATTTACTCTAAAACCCTTCAACATTTTTTATTTTTATTTTTTTAAAATTATAACATTTTCCACCTCCAATAATATATCATCATAGTGCATATGATAGATTTAAACTTTGATTTTCTTTTATCAATTGGAAACTATACATTCATGTATTTCTTTTTGGCAGGATTTGAGACTCACTATGATATGGCTTCATTTGATACCTAATAATTGTTTTGCGAACTTGTTGATTTCTCCAGAAAATTTGAGAAGTGATAAACTAGTTTTGATAAGTGGATGATAAATTTAAGAAGTGATTTCATTATTGTTAGATCATGAATGCTTCTCAATCATGGGAAGTGAACGACCAGTTATTGTGATTCAATGAATAAAAAATAGTTATCAATTCGGCCACCAGTACGCAGTTGATATGTTTTTAATGCAAAGTTGAATAGTCATTAATTGAGAAATAAATATCTATCAAGAATGGTTGAGGATTGATGATTGAGTGGTGCTTTGCATTTGGTAATTAGTGGCTGTTATAAATCATGGTTCCCTCATTAGTGCCTATTTGGCACTTCTAATGAAAGATACATCAATAAAGCAATGCAATGCTTACAATGTCAATCAATGTTTATGTAATTTTGATCTTAGAGTGGAGACTTTTTAATGAGTACTATTTAATGGCCATTTTATAAATACAAGATTTTAGATGTTTAATTTGAGATGTTTTGATATTTGATATTGTTTGGGGTTTGTCTTGCAATTGGGCTGTATTATATTTCTATTTGTCATCATGTTACCTCTTGATTTTATCTGTAGTTGCCACTATCAGATTCTTACTTCAATTTTAAGAATATATATATAAGGCGATTGCACTGACAAAGATATTTTTTACGGCTTTTTCATGGTAATTAAGTTTTATAGATAGTATTTTCTAAGATTTGTTGAGATTTTTTATAAATTTCAAGTGATGTGCATAAATTCAAAAATAAAATTAATATTTAAAAAAAAAAAAGATTTACCAATAAGAATTTTTTTTTTCAAAAAAGGAAAGATTAGCTAGGATTTTATAATATTTTTAAGTGGTTATTTTTTAAAGTTATTATTGATCTAAACAAATCTTGATCTAGAAATGATAAAGCTAATTAGAGTTCAATAGGTCCAAGATTAATACCATTTCATACACCAAACAAGAGAAATTGAGCTCTACAACTATGTATTTATGAGAATACAAAAAATAGGTGTGAAATAAATACATAATTTAAGGGAAGGTTATACACTTTTATCCCTTACAATAGGATTTGAAAGTCTCACTTTACATAATTTTATGTCCTTAAATATAAAATTTCTTCAAAAGAAAGGTTACATGAGAATTTTAAATAATTTCAATATAGCTTATCCTTTCGGTAAAGTTTATCTCCTAACTAAAAATATTTTTTTATATCAAAAATAACTTCTTGTAGAAGTGCCCAAAAAATATTTTATTCTCTAAATTTAGCTAATTCTATCGGTTCAAATAGGATATTATTCTCTTGATATAGAAGTTCATAGGGTGATGATGAAGATGATAGATTAGCTACATAAGTCAATTGTGCTTGTTGATGAAGTATTGTACCAAGGTGGGTGGTTGCAAAAGTTAGGCAATTGTCAACATAGTTGAGAGGATTATTTTTAATCAAGTCTACATATGGTTGTAGAAGGGAACATATTGTTGTAGGAGTGAACATATGGCTACAACAATTGGATATGAAGCTATAAAGTATATTTTTTAATGTAATTTATAAGATTATTGTAGACTTGAAAAAAGAAATTGAATGACGTCTAAAATTCAAATTGCTTAAAAATTTGAATTCCTATAAAAAATTGTGTAATATCAAAAAAACAATACACATCTCAAGTTAAAAAATAAAATAAAATACTCATCTCAAGCTTGAATGCAAAAGTTATGGAGTTGCCAAAAAAAAAATGAATATATATGAAGAAACCAAGTTTGCTAGAAACACATTTTTATGACTATTGCAACATATTTTTCCATCGTTTGAGATCTAATTTTGGTGCGATAACATTACCATAGAATGTGCTAATCCTATATCTATTGATTGGATCCATTCCATGGGAATTTGGATCATTTTGATTAGCTTTCTTGCTCATAATTGACCAATATTGCAATAGAGCAGTTAGAGGCTATTTTAGTATTTTGTAAACAGTTTATTATGTTATAAACCATTTTGCATGCCCCCACAAAGGGGATTTTTTACCTCTTATTATTTATTAACATTCGACATGAATGGAAGGAAATAAATTCTCATTTTGTAACTAATTTTCAAGAAGGGATAAAAGAGGGAAAATGGGGTAGTCATTAACAATTTTGAGGATGACACCTCATCATCTTTTCAAATGTGTTTCCTTTTGAGGATAGAAATTAAAATAGAAGAAGGGATGTAATTAGAGGATATTCTTGAGATTGTGAATTATTTAGAGAATAAAGAAATAAATTAAGTTGAGAGCTCTTTAATTTATTAGTTTTTTAGGACTTCATTATTTGTGTGCAAGACATGTTCCTTCTAGACACACACATTTGGGTTTGTAAGTCCTATGAACATTATAAAAAAATTGTTGTACTTTGTGGATTAGTGACATGATGAGCTAAAGATCTCCCCTCCTAGAGTTTTGTTCTCATTAGAGAGTTTCTTTAGAGGTATTTCAATGTTACAATTTTGTGTGTGCGTGATTATGTATTTTTTTATATTTCAGAGTAGTTTTGGTTCATTTCAATACTTCTCCATTAAATCCATACACTAATGGACTATGATGTAACACAATTTCCCCAATTTATAATCAAGTGGTATTAAAGTCCTTTTTTTGCACAAATTCCATCAATAATTTTGATGGGTTGAATCTTGTGTCTAAGGGTTAGTAACAACCTTGTTTAGTTGTTTTTCATTTTTAGGAAGTGTAGGGATCTACACTTTGTAAAGATGTAGCCCTGGGTAAATTTAAGAATGGAATTTTTTTAGAATTATAAGAGAAGAAAAGAGGATTACAAGCTTTGTTGGAGAGTCATGGAGACTTCCTATTAGGATTTTTGGGAAAGATGTAATAATAGTTGTAAGAAAATGAAGAAATGTTGATCAATTTGCAAGGTAGTGGTGAAGGTTTGAAGAGGAATGGTGTATTGGTGTGAAAAGTGTCTTTAGTTGAATAGTTACCTTATGAATCCTATTCACACCTAGTTGGATAAGGTTACTTAGAGCCTTTTTCTTCGTTGTCTCCAGTCACAAGTACGTGACACATGTTTCCACACTTTTCATTTAAACATGTGGGGTAGTCACTTGCCTCAACCACCTTCTTTCCTCGTCCTCGCCTCTTCATACAAGGGTTTTCATGTATATTTTAACATGCATTTGTGTTAGTATTGGCATCATAGTTTTATTTTATTTATCTCTCTTAGAAGATTATTTAGTTTTAGATGGATCATTTGGATCCTATGAGTCTAATAGTGACTTCAAGATGGTATTATAACTCTAAATATGCAAGCCCCTTCTCTTTTTTGAGGTATTTTTATCAACTAATTTTATACAATGTGTTTTTGAGAAAAAATAAACTTATCATTACATCTAGAAGACCTAAATATAAATGGATCAATAGTAAACTCAATAGAGTTTGCTCATAATGTTGTACATATATTTTTTGGGATTATCCATTAATAAATTGATAAAGAATTTCATACCACACACACAAAATCATATATTTGTATGACTACCATACCATTTGATTACATGAATACTTCTAAATGGTTGACCATAAATCATGGACCAATATGATGAACATATGGTCCCCAAATCTAGTCCCACTCCATGATGAATCAACATGATTATAATAGTAGATTCTTTTGCATTATCATAATTCTTAATACCTCTATTATATTCCACTCTCCAAATTAGGTGCTTCATTTTGTCTCCATAATATCCCTCAAAAGATCCTATATGGTGCATTAAAATTTATTCAAGATTCCTATTTAATAATGTAAATCTTGTGCAATCATGCTCTTACACATCTTGATCTCTTTACACCACTATCTTCATCATAGATGATCTTACACATAATTCATGAAAATATATTATCTCACATATCTTTAGTCATGTCATAATAAGGAATACATGTATGGTATAATGGTCAATTCATAAGTGGGAGCTCTCATTTTCCATGTGGGCTCATAGATAATAAATTAAATTAATATTAAGTAATTAAATTTTAAACATTGATATTGTAATTTTTATTACACCTATTAAAACATTCTCTCACTTGTCATATAGATTGCAAGAAAAAAGGAGAGCACCAATATGGTCAACTAACTAGTAAGGGTCATGAGGCCCATAGACTCATTACACCACCTAAACTTATTTGTGATCATGGTCTTTGTTAATACATCTACAATATTTTCCAAAGTATCACATTCTTCAGTATCACCCTCCCATCCTCTACTATGTCATGAAAAAAATGCTACTATTCATATATGTGCTTCATCCTCCCATGAAAGGTTGAATTATTTGCTAAATACTTGGCACTTTGACTATCACAAAGAACTTTGATAACTACCTAAATCATCCCCACATATAAACATAATATATTAAGCTAGATAGATTTCTTACAAGCATGAGTAGTTCCAATGTACTCAACCTTTGTAGTGGAAAAAGTGACCATAGCCCTTTGCTTGCTCATCCAAATGATAACACCACTAATAAATTGCAAATATAACCATTGGTGGACATTTTGTTGTCAACATCACCTACCCAAAATAAATCCATAAATACATGAATATATATTTAGTGTAGATACCCTATAGAATCACCATGATGACAAATGGAGTACTCAGATGTACCTTGTAAACATATGAAGACCCTTTTAAATATCCCAATGATCTTGTCCAAGATTATCCATGAAGAAACTAATGACTCCCTCTACTTTTTTAATGGTCTTTTGTAGACCTTAACATACATCAAACTCATAATAACACTATTATAAGTTACTCAAGTCATATCCTCCATCTCACTAGGTTTAGACAAACACTGCTCTACAAATAACTTTTTCCCCATTAAATAGGAACACTTAGAGGCCTACAACTGAAATTATAAATCTCTCCAACACTATGTGACACCCCTCCATTTTGTGCTATGTTGATTAGACAATGTTTTCCCCATGTTACGCTTTGTTTCTAATAACTCTTGAATTAAGGTGTTTGTTTATTGTTTGATTGCTCTCTGTTAAGTGACGTGAATGTTATAATTTGATGTGATTGTATTTTATTATGAGGTTATCATTATGGCATGTTTTAGATTAGCATAGTATGTACTTGAATTAATGATGCCTTGTGTTTTGATTATGTTAATGATGTAAGCTTTGTCAGTTATTGATACTGTATTGGTGAAGAGAACGGTATTGCATCACTCGCTCGCGAGTGCCCTGTGATTTCCGCGATTCTCTCTTCACGGTGTGAATAATTTATTATATGTATACATGTGCGACATTTGCTTGTTTGCAGGATTGCAGGTACCGGACATTAGCTTCACCTGGTTTCACAGGTCTGAGCGTGTCCACTACTCAACAGTAATATTGGGAGATAGTAACGGGTTACCTAGTCATACCTTTACCCTAGTACAGTGTGTCGTCAGTTTGAATTTGGTCTTAGATTTATCATTGTTGTTCTAGGTATTTTATTCTTGTGCAAATTTAATTTAGTAGATTAAATGTGTATTTAATTTTAAATATTTAATTAAATGAATTATTGTTGTGAGGGCTTTAGAATAAATAAATAAATAAATTTTGATTATGTTGATTGAGTAAATTTTATTATTAAAAAATATGGTAATTAAATAAGTAAGAATATTTAAATTAGTTGCAATTAGTAAATTGTTTTATTTTATTTAAATGCATGTGGTTCGAAAATATCTTTGGTTGTTGAGGGAAAAGATATTTTGTTGAAATAACTCTGAGTTAGAAGTTTGTTATCTGGTTGTTGGAAATTAATTATTGGGAGAGATATTAGGGAAAAAGAAAAGAAAGTTGTTTCACGGGAAAAGTTTTGTATGGGTTGTGGAAAATTGGTGAGGAAATTGTGGATCTCTCTGAGGAAATTGTTTAGAATTATTTTGCTGTAAAATTCTTGGCTGTGTTTTTGGTTGTGTCTTCTGGAAGGAGGCAATTTCATTGAAGAAAGTTTTGGCTACATTGAGAATTGAAATTATAGAGAACTTCGGCAACATTTTCTTGAGACAACATTCTTCTGTAACATGTTCTTTACTGTTTTTGTGAAATTTGAAATTAAAAAGTTATTTTATTACTGTAATGCAAATTAGAAATGTTTTAGGAAATGATTTTTCAATACTATAGAAGTTCTTGTTTCTTTTTTTTAAAAGATTGCTGTGAAAATGAAACCTCTGTACAAAATAATTAAATTCTCTGTGTAATTTGTTTATTCAAAATAGATTTATACAGGAGGAAATTATAGTGGAATTATTGAACCTCTGTTGAATTTAAATCAAAACTTAGAAACCTCTTCCTGTGAAAACATAATTTATTCTTCTGTAGAAAATGATAAATTACCGTTGAAGATTTAGATCTTTGTAGGGAATGATTTTAAACAATAGAAAATACAAATAAAAGTATTTGAAAATTAGAAAACCTCTGTAGGATTGAAAATGAAATCTTCTGAAAAAAAAAAATTGGAAACCTCTGGTAATTTGAAAATCAAAACAGCAGAGAGAGTGCGTCACTAAATTAATCATAACTCAAAATTTACGAACTGGGTAGGGCTGAATTTTTTATATGTTTTAGACGACTTGATTGCGCACCTTCAGTAAAAATTTCAAGAGAAACCAGATCCGAAAACAAAAGTTATTAAAGTCGCAACATACTTTATGATTAGGGTTGTCTGAAAATTGTTAATTTATATTTATATATTTATTTATTTGTTTAAAAGTATATATTAGAAAATTGCATATAATTTTATGATATTTAAATGTATTTTTAAATAGGTGCATGCACATGCACAATTTGATATTTTAAAATAAACGTTGGAAAATAATAATTAGATTATGTAATTAGAATATATATATTTATTTAAAAGAAATATTATATCGTTAATTAATGCATACAATGCACAAGTAGGTGTTTTATAATAAGATGATTTTATTAGAAGGATTAAGATTTCTATTTATATTTGTTTGTGAAATTTGAGTTAACAATTAGTTTTAATTTCCTTATGATTTGTAAACAGAAGTATTTATATATTAATAAAAGCATGTAAATGCATGGGTTAATAAAATGTTAAAATAAAACGACTTAGGAGTGAAAGTTGATTTGTATTTAAATAGATATTGATTCAATTTGGATTTAGGAAATCCGAATATTAGATTATTTAAGTGCCTGAATTATTTTAAGTTGTATTATTTTCTGTTCACATTTGCGGGCAATTTGAATTGAATATTATGAGTAATTGTCAAACTCGAAGTTAAGCAGTTGGTTTAATTCGTTGTGGATTTATTGGATTTAGGAAATCCTAATGGTCATTTATTTAATTACTTGAGTGGCTTCTTATTGTTGTGTATTCTTCTATAATTGTGTATTGGGCATTGGGGATATTTGTTGTCGAGAAAATTATAAGTCTTCCAGAGATTGTAAAATTGTGAGAGGGTTATTGTATCTTTTGTTCGCCCTTTTTGAGATTTTCCTTGGGTAGTGCACTTTTTTTGGGTTTCAGTATTTAACATCCATAGGGATGTGTGAATTAGTTTGAACACCCGATTACTATGAACGGGTTGTGTGATTGGATTTGAGCACCCGGTTATTACGAACGGGATGTGTTGTTCTTTGCAAAATAGTTGATATTTGTTATCGTATTTTGTGCACTGTCTACCCTTGGGTTGTGGAATATGTTATTGTGTTGTCGATAGGGGAGTGGCTTTCAATGGGGGCCGGGACACAAAGGGGTCCCAGGATAACTCGTGTGAAAGTCAGTTTAATCAGTGGAAATTAAATAACCTTTATTAGGGATGGAGTAGCTTAATATTTAATCAGATAATTTAGCCTCGCTCATTGGCTCAAGGGCTAGTATGAGACTTGAGATGAGTCGGGAAGGCCTGGAATGGCAAGATCGTTATCTTGTCTTCTCGAAAGATAATCGATTCCGCACTGGTGTGCATGTGGGGCCGGAATCGTGAGAGGTTACCAGGATAACCCTAGAGGGGGGCCGGGACCTAGGAAGATTTCCTTTGGATAACCAATGCAACCTTTGTGATGACACTCCTCCTATGACAACGGTCGATTTGTATTATACAGTGGATGTATTTGATTCAGTGGTTCTGGAAGCAATGTAACCTTATGTTTTGTGTCTTTTTGGTACAGTGTTGTTTTGTGTTTACTGGTACAGTTGTTTTGGTCTGGTACAGTGTGGTCTTGTATATTACTTGTGTCTAGAGGTAATAGGTTTGTCTTGGTTACCTGTTACTATCTCCTAGCACGGGGGCTGGGCCTACGGGTACCAGATGGTTGGGTGGCGTGCATCTTACACTGTTGAGTTTCTCTTCCTGTTCGTGATGGCGGGATCTTCTTGTTCGAGGAGCTCGTGTGGTTCTCTGGAGTTGTTCTTCTCCTTCTTCATTGTAACTGTGGATCTATGTGTATAATTGTAATACCTCATTTGTATCGAGGTGAACCTTTGTGATGTAATTGTAATAGTATTTATGATCTATTCATTATTGGATTTAATGGTGTTGTATATGTGGAAATATGTTTAATACATTTCTATGTGTTAGATTGATCTTGAAATGGTTTAATGCTTTGTTGAAAGTTGTATCTTGAGTTTAATATTCATATGCTATGGTTGGTTAAATTTTATAAGTAATGGTGTTCACATGTAGACGCGTTGCGTAGCCTAGAGGATGTATGTGGCTAGAGTAGGTTACTTTACTCGTCTTGTTTTAACTTTAAAAAAAAATTAGTTGTGCTTCCACAGTATTGCATCGTCCTCTCGCTTGGGGCGAGGTTTTACACACTAAGTTCACATACTTTCTCTAGTTCAAAAAAAGATTTATATTTCCTCTATCTCTTTTGATCTCCATACCTAGAGTATACTTGGCTACTCCCAATTACTTCATGTCAAATTATGTTAAAAATTGAGAATTTAAATCATAAATCACATCCATACTATTACCAAAGAATAACATGTAATCTATGTACAATGTTTTAATATGGAATTGATCGCCATTCATT
The DNA here is from genome assembly GCA_007258455.2 of Sequoia sempervirens. Classification (NCBI taxonomy): domain Eukaryota; kingdom Viridiplantae; phylum Streptophyta; class Pinopsida; order Cupressales; family Cupressaceae; genus Sequoia; species Sequoia sempervirens. The sequence continues at coordinate 31,497 of VDFB02285440.1, forward strand.
TTTAATAAATATTGTGATTTGATTTAGATCTTAGAAATCCCATTTCCAACATAAAAGAGCCAAAATTTTGATACATCGTAGGAGATTACGTGAGATTATAAAATAAATTATTATTCTACAACCAAAGCTTCTTTACCTTTCTCCACGGAGTGCCTTGATTTCAAAGTTATCATGTAGGAATGTTGTTTTCACATCCATTTGTCATATTTCCAAATAAAAAATGTTGCTAAAAATAATAGGAACCTAATAGATGAACTAGCTTAGAAATTGGAGAAAAATATCACCTAATTTTATCTCCTCAACCTAGGAATATATTTTCAAACAACATTGCTTTATAATTTTAATATTTCCTTTAGAATTGGTCTTCCTTTTGAATACCCATTTGCATCCAACTAGCTTTCTTTATTCTAGTAATGGTACCAAGTTCCATGTGTCATTATTTCTCAATGTAGAAATCAACTCATCCACAACTACTCTCCAAGACTTAGAATCACTCATATCAATCACCTGCTTCACAATTCTAGGATCATCTACATTAGTAATTAAACAAAAAATACATCTCCAAATAGGAGGAGTATACTTATCTAGTTGTTGTCTTTATGGAGTGGACCTCCTCAAGAGTTGAAATGGAGGTTCTACCTCCTCTTTGCAACTACCTAAATTATCTAGCCTCTCCTCTTTAGGTCCTTCTCAAGCTTCTAGTTCAACCTTCTCAATATTTAGGGGTAGCTAAACCACATTTTTTCTCACCCTCTTATAGATAAAATAATATGGAAGGATTAATTTATCTAAAATTCACTTTTTCTATTAAAAAAATCTCTTGACCACATCATCCCAAATCAATTACCCTTTCACACCAACAAAGTTTATGAAGATACATTTTACTACCTCATTCTCCAACTTTCACCACTTATCCTCAAACACATGTAAATATCCCTTGAAACTGAAAATCAAATGAAAATTTTATTATCCACACCTCATAAGGTCTATTTTCAATAAGAACTAATATGTAAGCGGCTTTTGTAAACTAGGTAAAAAATAATTGTAATCACTTCTACCTAGATCTCATTTGCCTTGGCCTACTAAGGGTGGTCGAAAATTGTTAAAGTGGAGTGGTTGGGCATCCCTATTTAGCTTAAATTTCATTTTAATATTGATCCTATATTTAGAGGTGATTAGGATTAAAGGTCTATTATAGACATGATTTCTTTCAGATCTGACAATATTTCTCTCAAAATCTGAGAGGGATATTTTACATCCAAGTATGTTTAAATATGATATAAAAATGGCCTTATATGATCAAGTTCTACATAAGCTAAAATTATTCTAATTGAGTGTCTTAAAGCCTATCATGAATTTAATACCTAGGTAGAGTAGTGAGGCAAGTTGAAACCCAATCGGATTTAGCTTCGTATTTAAATATATAATATTGGTACATTTGTTGTGATATTATTGTCTCTAGGGTGGCTCTTGTTAGCTAGATATGTAATTTCACTTGACTAATTTAGAGTGGTTGTTAGCTATTTTGGGGCTTGCTAGTGAGTTATTTGGTTATTCTTCATGGACTCTCAAGGTGTCAAACATTATTCAATTCACATTCAATTATGTATTTGTGTATTGTAAACTTCTTATAAGTTGTTTAATTATATTATCTTTCTATTGATTTAGGATTCTTCTAGTGCCTAATTTTTATCTTAGGAGACCATTGTTTTTTTTTATGCCACATTCATTGGTATTTCTATTGTATTCAATGGTAGAATTTTTAATTATATTTGAATATATTTAAGACACTTTATTAATGCAATTTATATGGAATATGTATTTTGGTTTTAGGATCTTTAAAGTACACCTTATCTTTGAAAATTTTTGATTTATCTATGGGTTGAATTTTAACAAACATACATCAAGATTTATGTAATATGAATGAATTCCTAATTTTATATGTTGTTATTGAATCAAAATAATCTTGTAGGCATAAATTTCATGTTTGAATACTTAAGGGACTAATATTTTCTAGTCATTTAGATTTAGGCACCAATTCTCTTACATTCACAACTATCACCACACCATTTTAAACCTAAAAGAACATACACATTTTTTTAACAATGAATATGTATAACATAAAATAAGTATTCAAAAATGAATTTAAAATAATATTCTATACCTAATTGTACCTCAAATTATGCAAAATGAACTAAACAAAATATAAATGAAAATAATATTTATCACCCACAATTCCTTGTTGCACAATAAGGAATGTGTATGGTTGTGCTCCAATAGATTTGTGCTTGGCAAATAGTATGTGTTTTCTCTTCAAACCAATAGTATGACTTTGCATTCAATATGCTTATAAAGTATCCCCCTTGAGGGTCTATTTATAGATTGTAGGGATGATTGATCAAGGATTGAGATTGGTCCAAGAGTTCAAGGTTGAGGTTGATTGAGAGAATTGGAGAGAGGAGGAACCTCCAAGTGGAACCTTGTGATTGGTTCACTTTAAGAGGGAAAAGATCAAAGATATTTGGATGTTCAATATTATCTTGGAAAGAAATAAATGATGGGGATCAAAAAAGGTACTTTTTGGAAGTCCATATTGTCCTTTTTTTGGAGACATGAGAAGGGTGAGGATTTTCTCGGAGAAATGAATAGATAGGACTTGATGAGAGGATTTTGTGGGGAACTAGGAAGCATGAGCCAAGCACATGCATGACATGTACAATTTTGACCATAGCTTAAGCATGCTTAGGAATGTACAAGAGGAATGGATTAGCTAACTAATTGTTTTTAGTCAACTAATTATTTGAGGGGGATTTGAGGAAAATTAAGTAAGTGTTGTATTTATTTAATTTTTTGAGGATACAAATATGAAAGGTGAAATTTATTAAATAAATGTGAATTATATAGAGGAAAGGAGAAATAAGGGATTAATTAATAAATAAATGGTTAAAATTTATTTAATTAATGCTAGGATGATGGTTGGGAAGGTTAATTAAATAATTAATTTTATTTAATTATCATTGGAAAGGGATAAAATCAAGTTTGGTTAGGATGTGGATGATTTTAGATGTTTATAATATTATTTAAAGTTGTTTAAATTGATTGTCTTACCTACCTACATAACCTTGTAAGGTTGAGTTAATTATATCATATGAGAGCCACTCTTGGAATAATATGCAAAGGGATATGTATGGTTGTTTATTTTTTATAGCATGCATGAACTAAGCCAGTATCTAGTGTATACATTGTTGGAGGTATAAACCTATTTATCATTTGTTGCATGCATGACATATAACATATGAGGTATTTATTTAGTGATAAAACTTTAGGAACTTCATGTGTAGATGGTGGGATTTATCTTAAGGCCACTTGTAAATATTTTATTTCTCTTTAATTTTCCTACAAAAACTTTAGGGATTACCCTCCTAGGCCTAGAATAGCCTAAAGTAAAAAAGGATTTCCTTTCCTTAAAGTTTTTCCTTGAACAATCCCTTTCCTAATCATGGGTTTTACCTCCTTAGTCCTAAGTTGAAATTCCTTATCCTTAGGATTGGAGTCTCCACTTTAAGGCTTTGGGGTAGATGGTTTAGATCATCAACAATGATAATCAATAAAGAGGTTGTGAATTCACCCATTTTCAAGTGTTTTGTGTTATTAATTGGCCATAAAATATGGGATCACACATTGAAATAGTTCATAATATATAAGTTGATAATAGTCTAGTGGAATACCTAGAGAACTTATTTACAGATCGAATAGTATTTGACCAAATTTTATTATGCTTGAGGATTTGGTAAAACCATATTGTGTCTGTAGTCTTTCTCATTTTTATTACCAAAAGCACAATTTTCTTTTGAAATATCACAACCATGAGAAATAAATTAAAGAGAGAAAGAGTTGAAGACCTAAGAGATAATTAGCTACTCAAAATGGAGAATATAGGATTAACCTGAATTTGTGGAGATATTTGTAAGAAGAGTGAAGAATTGTAAGTTTGATTAATAAGCCATGGATACTTTCTCATGGGAATCATAAAAGAGTTAAAATTGAAAGAAGTTGATGAAATATTCAAGAGGAAAGAAGAATTATCTAAGGGAGAAGCACAAACCTAAATGGATGTGTATACAACATACACTCCAGTATATTCACATCCTTCCCTTAAAGAATATTTTGGTATCTTTTAAATTCATAAGAAATGGTTTGGTTTTAAAATGTTAACCAAGATGGGTTATATTGGAAAAGGTCTTGGAAAGAATGGGTAAGGTATAGTAAATCCAATAGAGGTTGTTGTACAAGACCTCAAAATGCATCTTTGGGACATTTTTTGTTGTGTTGGCATTGATTTTTCATTAATGTCAAAGTCTCTGATGGTTTTCCATTGGAAGTCATTCATCAAGGTTAAGTCATTCACCATTAAAGGTGCATTCAATATGTTTTCATCATTCAATATGTTTTCATCATTCAAGGTGCTTTCATCATTCAAGGGCTTCAAGTCATTCTGTCAAGGAAAAGGTTATCATGCTTTAAGATTCTTCAAAGTGTATAAAGGCTTTAAAGTATCAAGGGTTGAGAGCATAAAAGTTTCAAAGAATAGTTTTTATTTATCAAAGCTTCAAAGGATCAAAAAGCTTAAAACTTTTAAAGTCCTCAAAATATTGCTTTTACTGTTAATCATCTGTATCTAAGGCTTGTATATTGGTGAGAGCTTGATATGATCATTACTTGCAAAACCCTAATCTAAAACCCTAAGGTTCCAATGTTTATTTCTTCTTAAATGGGTTTCAAATGCTTTTTGTTTTATTTAGTTGGTGACTTGTTGTTAAAGGTTAAAAGGTCACTTAAGAAATCAATTGAGGGTTTTAGTTCATTATTTATTCAGCCCCTTCAATTGATATATCTTGTCAAGCAGGTTAAGGCTATTGCTCTATGCATTAATATAGTGATCAAAGGGTTGTCTTTTAAATCTCATTTGGCGGAAAAAGTAGATCGAAGGGTTATTATTCAAACTCACCAACAACTATTTGAAGAGACTATCTTTTGACAGGAGACAAACTGTCATTGCCTTTTTGGAATTTGTTTCTAATTGAAGTTGAATAGTCTTCTATTTTTTTTATGTTTTGGCACCAATTGTGGTGATTTTTCACTTGTATTTTGCATGCAAAGAAAGAGAGTCGATGTGTGAAGGTGTATTTGCATCAAGAGTTAACAATTTATATTTTAGAACCCGTGAGATTTTGACACAAGTTTAGACAAGAGGAATAGTTTTTGACTAAAATCTTTGTGTAAGTTTTTTTATTAGAGTATCAATATGATGTAAAGATGTACAAAGTTTTGTATTTGTATCTGTAGGGTTTGTGATTAAAAGAGGATGAATACTGACAACAATTGACTGTGAAGATTGAAAAAAGTAGATGGTTAATGAAGGAGTATGATAATTGAACACAACAATATTAGAGATGATAGAATGGTAATTGATTCTTTTTGAAAATACAGGTGATGGTTGTAGAATGGAAAAAGAAGAGTAATTGGGCCTTTTTGAATTTGGAGTTCAAAGTTCATAAATCCAATATACTTTTTTCAAGGATAGAGAGTTCAAGATTGTCTGTGCTTTTTCTTTGAATACTTGTATGTCCTGAAGATTTGTTTCTTGTTGTGCCAAATTGGGAGAGATAAGGTGTATGTATAAGAGTTATAGAATACATCTATAACCTTTTTGTTTCAATGTAAGCAGAGTGGTACTCTGAATTGATCTTTCTATATTCAGATTGGAGTGATAAGGAGTGGGTGCTCCTATCAGCTTTGTTTTTCCAATAAGGTAGGTGTCAATGATCTACATATTGTGAGATAGCTAGTGAGGCATATTGTGTTGTCAGTGAGACACACAAACTGTAAACATAATTTTTTGGCTAGTGAAGCCTAATAAAGCCTTGTTTAAAGAATGTTTTTTTACCCTATTTAGGGTTTTTCCACTCATAAAGTTTGGTGTCTTATCTCTCTTTGATTCTATGTGTTTTTGAATTCCTAATTTGCACATCATATTACAATTTGCACTTCTCTGATTTTTTCATGAAATATAGTATCCAAGATTTTGAGTGTGAACAAGGAGTTTAAGAATTTGAGATTATTTTTATCTGACCACTAATTCACCCCCCCTCTCAGTGGTCCTATACTCCAACAAGTGATATTAGAGCGACAAGTCCCTTTGCAAAATTTTAAACAACTTGGGATATTTTGGTTGAGAAGTACTCATTATGGCCAATCAAGAAGGTTGTTCTACATCTAAAGCACCATTATTTGATGTTTTGGGGTTTTCCTTTTGGAATTTTAGAATGGAAAACTACTTGTCTTCTCAAGGCTATGATGTTTGGGTAGCAATTGAAACTGAGTATACTGCTACTACACCATCTTCTACTGCATATGAGAAAAGGGCCTATGAATGTAATGTTAAAGAAAAAAATGCTATTTTCTATGGATTAACAAATGATATTCTTGTCAAGGTAATGGATTGTAAATCAAAAAAATTTGTGTGGGATAGGTTAACCAGTATCTATTAGGGCTATGAGAAGGTTAAGGAAGCCAAGATACAAAAATTTAGAGCTAAATTTGAAGGGTTAAGAATGAACGAAGATGAGAAGATTGTTGATTTTTTAAGGGTTCAAGAAAAATTCAATGCTATTCGAGGCCTTGGAGAGAATTTGGAGGAGAAAACAATTGTCAGAAAGGTGTTAAGGTCACTTACAACCAAGTATGATTCTAAAATATTTGTTGTTGAAGAAAGGGATATAAACAAGCTCACCTTAGATGAACTTCATGGTACATTCACATCATATGAAATGAGAATTTATAATGAAGACTCCACAAGAAAAGAAGCTTCTTTTAAATCAGTCAAGAAGGATAAAGAAGACAATTTTGACTCAGAAGAATTAAATGATAAAGAATCTATCTTTGTGAGCAAACTGAAAAAAGGATCAGGGAAGTATAAGGGGAAGCTTCCATTTAAATGTTTCAGCTGTGGTAAAATTGGACATTTTGTTGCTAAAAGTCCATATAAAGATCTTGAAAGTGTTGAAGAGAATACTAGAAAGCAAGGTAAGAAGAAAGAGTTTAACCCTAAAAGGAATTTTTTTTCCAAAAAGAAGAAAAGTTTGTTTATCAAGGATGCTGATGTAATAGACAATTGCTCTGAAGATTCCATTAAAGAAGAAGAAGAAACTTTATTCATGGTTATTAATGATATAGGTGAAAAATAGAATGAAAAGAGTGAGGATCAATCTGATAATGAAGAAGAAGAGATTGATTTTAAGGGAGAGTTAAGATGTGCACTTGGTGAAATTAAAAAAACTCAAAAAGGAGGAAATAGAGAAAATAAATCAAACTCAAAAACTGATCAGGAGGGTCAATAAATCAAAAAATTAGTTGCAGATTTAAAACTTCAACTTGAAGAGAATAAGAGAATTGTTGAAGTCACTAAAATGGAGCTAGATACAAAGGAAAAGGAGTGTTGTACTCTAGAAGCAGAAGTTGTGGATTTGAAGAAAAGATTGGATATGTGTGGTAGTAGTGATAAGCTGGTAGATCTCTTGGACAAGAAAAAAGGCCATAAGAACAAGGGTGGTCTAGGGTTTGCAGAAGGTGAATGCTCACATTCCAATAATCTTCAACATGTTGATAGTTGTGTTAATGTAACAAAAAAAAGCAACATGAGGCCACTTGTTAGCAAAAAGAATACATCTTTCAGGTACAATCTATATTTCTCTAGTTATTGCTTCAATTGTAACCAATATGGGCATAAAGCTAGTGAGTGCAAGTGTGTGGCTAAAAGGAGTTCAGGTTTTACTAGTAAAAATCCTTTTGAATTCTTGAATAAGTTAAGATGCTTTAACTATGGAAATTTTGGGCACATAGTTAAGTATTGTAGACCTAGCTTGGAGGTGCATAAAAATAGAATAGTTGTACATTCTGATGCTGATAAGGTAAAGTTAGTTTAGAGACCAAAGATGACAGTTAAAAAGATTGAAGCCATGATTGTTCAAACTGCTCTTCATGCCAAGAAAAAGGGTTTATGGGTTGTAGACAGTGGGTGCTCTCATCACTTGATAGGTGATAAGAGAAAATTCATCAAATTTGAAGACTATGATGGTGGATCAGTCAAGTTTGGAGATGATTTTTACATTCAAATCAAAGGTAAAGGTACTATATCTTTAGATGATGATACACCATTGCATGATGTATACTATGTAGAAGGTTTAAAACATAATCTTTTGAGTGTAAGTCAAATTTGTGACAATGGATTTGAAGTTCTTTTTAGTGCTCAAGGTTGTGTTATAAAGAAAAAAATTAGGAAAAATAGTTGCAACAGGTTTGAGAACAAAAGGAAATATTTATAATCTTCAAGAGGGCACAAACAGAGATAAAGATGATCACATTTGCTTCATGGGTCAAGTTGAAGAAAGTTGGTTATGGCATAGGAGGTTCCACTTCAGACTGTTATAAATCATGGTTCCCTCATTAGTGCTTGTTTGACACTTCTCATGAAAGATACATCAATAAAGAAATACAATGCTTACAATGTCAATGTTCATGTATGTGCTAATGTAATTTTGATCTTAGAGTGGGATACTTTTTAATGAGTACTATTTAATGGCCACTTTATAAGTACAAGATTTTAGATGTTTAATTTGAGATGTTTTGATATTTGATGTTTTTTTGGTGTGTGATTTAATTGAACAATAACTAAAATTTAGAAAGGTTAGCTTTAAAAATAAAATATGAAATTGTGAATGGGCTACAACATAATTTAGTTTAAGGGATGGGATCACAGAAGCGGTCTATTCTAGGAGAAAAGAGATTCAAACCAAGCATTTTTTAGCAACATTTTTTTGTCAAATAGTGAATAGTTGAAATTGGGGATTCAAATTTTAGTGAATAGTTGAAATTGGGGATTCAAATTTTAGTGAATAGCACAAGTTGTAAGGTGACCTAAATTGCCAAATTTTTATGAAAATTTGATTTAGTGATCTTTAAATCACTTGAGCATTTATTGTATTAAACTTTTAATTCAGCTATTTCGTCAAAGTATTTGATGTATGATTAGATCTTATTCACTTATATTTTACAAGTGATATTACAAATCTAAATTGATTCATCAATAATATTAAATACTTCTCACTTATTTCATATCACCAATATACATTTCCCATTGTTTATTTGTCTCAAATCTAATAGTTCACATTGCTTTCTAGGAGCTAAAATGTACCTATACTTTCAAGTGTTCATTAAGCCCTAAATTACTTTTGCATCATTGATCTCCATTGATTTATCATTGCTTTCCTAAAATCTTGTCAATGGTCGAATATCAACACATTAACAATGGTGGGGCCTACACCAAAAGGAAAGACATTCATAATGGTTTGTTATGCAGGGAACATGTGGCATGCTATCACTTATTTGGGACATTGCTAGTCTGGAAACTCAAGGCCATTGTGATATTAGCTAGAAGAAATGCAATATTTGGTAGGATTTTAGACAAGCAAGGATAGATCAACAATCCAAAAGGAATTCCAATAGCAAAAAACATTTTAAAGTGTAGGTACACTTTAGCCCTCGAAAAGAAATGAAAATTTTTCAAGTAAAGGAGATCAATAGTTCAAAAGGTATTTTGAGCTTAAGTACTTTAACTCCCAAAAAATAAAGGTACTTGTAATATTAGAGATGAGTTTATAGCTTTGAGTAAACTCATTATATAATCCTTTTCTTTATATGGTGTTGATTTAAAATGTCCAATCAATGTGAGCTTCAATACTTTCTTAATAGTATAGTTGTATTGTACCCTCAACCCCTAGAAGGGGGCATTGCCACACGTTGACCGGGATGTTACCTCTTGACCCTATCGGTGGTTGCCACTATCGGGTCCCTACTTCAACTTTAAGGATTTTCCATGGTAATTAAGTTTTATAGCAAGTGTTTTCTAAGATTTGTTAGGATTTTTTATATATTTCAAGTGATGTGCATAAATTCACAAATAAAATTAATATTTTTCAAAAAAAAAGGAAAAAATTCACCAATAAGAATTAATATTTTTTTCCAAAAAAGGAAAGATTAGCTAGGATTTTATAATATTTTTAAGGGGTTATTTCTTAAAGCTTTTACTAGTCTAAACAAATCTTGATCATGTTGTACGTTTAAGTAGTTGGTGTTGTCATTGATGTCAACAGGCTTATGTTTGTGTTGTCATTAATGTCAACTGATGATGGTTGAGAAGTTGTGATGGTGCTTTGATTAGTTGCATTATGTTGTCATTAGTAAGTGCTACTAGTGTCAACCTCTAGTGTTGCTTTGATAAAAAAAAATTATGGGTGTATAGATACATTGCAGTTGGTTTGATGATAATGAGGAAGTATTGAAGGTGATGAGAATGTTTCTATGGTGCTTGGTTTTCGAGTACTTTTGAGAAAAAATGAATAAAAGATGAAACACTATGTTGCAGAGGTGTTCTGGCATACAGAGTGGTGTTTTGGTTTTGGTCCACATTTCTTCATGGTTGAAGTTCTGCTTGTGTAGCTTGGATATGTTGATCAGAGGTGTTCATAGATGTTATATCCAAATTTCTTGCTCTAAATTGTTGTGCAGAAGAAGTTGTGTTCATCAGTGCATGAACTATGGTGCAGTGTTGTCTAGGAGAAATGGTTTTGCTCTGCATTTCTTTGCAGTTTGGTTTCTAGTCTTGTGGTTCTGGAAGTGTGTCGATAAGGTTCACATCTACCTTCAGTTAAAATTTTTGTGGTTTGGTGCTCTGCAAGTTGATTTTTTGAGTTATAGTGTGTGGAAGATTATCTAGGTGAATAGGATGAGTTTGTTCTTTAGGTAAAAGTTGTTGCGAAGGAATTTTTTGGATTTCAGGATGTTTGTGGAACATTCCAGATTATGTTCAAGTGTTTTGTGTGGTATGTGATTCATCTTTGGATTTGAGGAAGTGTGTACTTAAATTTTAATGGTTCTTACACAGGTTTGGTCGACCTTGGGTGTTTACACTAATTATGGATTTGCTTCGGTGATTGTGGAGACATGGTGTGGTGGTGCAGGAGCACCTTGTTACATTCAAGCCTCCATGAGGCCATATTATATAAATTCATTAAATTAGGTGTTTTAATATTTTAATAAGGTTTAATGATCCATTTTTTATATTTTTGAATTCATTTGGATTCATTGATGAAGGTTTGTTGTCATTTAGTTGAAAAATGAAAACATTGTCAAAAGTTGTCAAATGTTGTCATAACAACTCTTCTTGTTAAATGACAACTTTTAAAAGTTTGTTAAAAGTTCTTAAATGGTAGTTTTAGTTTGTTTGGAGCATAACTTGATTGTACAAGCATAAAAATGGGCCTCCAAGTCGAATGGGGGGTTGGAATGTAGTTTTGAACAAGAATTTATGAAGGAAGACATGAATTTTTCTACAATTTCCAATGTTCTGCCCTGTTATTTTACATGGTATGGATTTGTATGAAGTTTTAAAAACCTTAAATTGATTTTTATTGATATAGGAATGAACTATCTTTCATTTTCAATTGGTTTGGTGTTTTTTTACTTGAGTTTGGAGAAAGTTATGATCATTTTACCATTGGCAGCCCTATGGGATTGTTTTCTCTGCAAGTTGCAGGTTGTTGCAGAGAATGGTACGATTGTATAGATAAAATAAAGACCTAAGACCTATTGGAAATGTTAGATATGTGAATCTAGTTTCATTTTCACTTTTTTGATCAATTTTCATTGGGTTTTGATTGATTTATGACAATTTTGGTGAAGACTACCCAATTCAGGAACTAGGGTTTCCAGCAGATAAGAAAAATTCATATCTTTTTATTCCACCATCAAAAAGTGATAAAAATTGGTGAAAAGTTCTATTTTTACATGTTCTAAAAACCCTTTAAAGTAAAAAGATTCATTTATTCATTTTCATGAGTTATGGTAGATTGTGTGTTTCATTTTGGTGGAGAGGGGTCAAAGAAACATGGTTTTCTTGATGTTTGAACAAAGCTATGCATAGTTTTTTTATGGTTGGCCTTAAATAACTGTTGTCTAATATTTGGATGGTTGTAATGAGTTTTTGGGATTAATCTCAGCATGTTGAAATAATTTACCAAGTTTGATAGATATTGGAGTCCATTTGTGTAAGTTGGAGTCCATGTTGCTCAAGGTTAAAGGATTGAGATTGCCTCAAGAATGAAGAATTCTAGTTGTGTACTTGATTATTGTCAAGAATATAAAAATTTTAAGGTGTGAACCCTCTTTCTCTACATAAAATTGGTATTAGAGCCTAGCAAAAGGTCTAGGTTAGTGTTGGTTTGTGGTTGTGTGCAGGTTAAGAAGAACCTAATTGTTGCTAAGGAAAGGCAAAGAAAAGTTGAATAGAAGCAAGGAGAGACTTGCTTGTGAAGATGGATTTGGTGAGAATATTGGGAAGAAATTTGTTGGTAGAGGATGAGAGGAAAATGAAGAAACAAGAGGAAAAAAAAGAAAGGAAGAGAAAAGAGGAAGAGATGAGGCAAAAGGAGATCGAAGAATTAAAGCAAATGATAGAACAGTTGCTCAAAAGAGTCACAAGTTGGCACTTGACCATGAAAAAGAAAGTTGCATGGCCCATACAAAATATTATTCAAAGAAGGAAAAAACAAGCAAGGATAACAGAAAATGAAACAAAGGTAAAGTTTGTTAAGCAAAGTATGTTACAGGTTGAGATGTATGATATTCCAATTATGTTTGAAGATGAGTAAAACTTCTTTGATTGTTGAAGAACACATTGATGTTGAGATGAATGATATGGTTGTTGGTAATCAAGTAGTTGATGAAAGTTTTGATGAAGAAGTAGAGAAGGTTGTTAAGGTTGTTGATAAGGTTGGTACTGATCCTCAAGATGTTGATAATAAGGTTGATAATGACAATGTTTCAGATTTGTTTGCTAATGAGATATATGCAAATTTTCAAGGATATAATGTAGGTTATATATGGTACTTTAATGATGAGAGTGAAGGTATAGATGATTTTTCTAAGGTATATGCACAAGAAATGGACCTTTGGGACATGAAGCCAACAAATGTAGTAGAAAATTCAATGGTAAAGGTAGAAGAAGATGATGAAGAGTTGGTGCCTACACCTAAAGAAGAAAAGGACAAAGGTGAAATAGATTTGCAGTTACAAATTGAGCCACCAAGGTATGAGAATGAGATATTTACTTCATTGTTTCATGATGAGACTAATGGAATTTTATTTTTTTTCATGTAGAATTGTTTTGCTACCATGAGACAGCAGAAATAGACACATTATGGTTGCAGGAAAATCATGGTGCAAGGATGAGTTTGAACATGTACATGATGCAAAGATGGAAATAAGATACCTTCTTCTTGTTGTGTTTGTAATTTAAAAGAAGAAAAAACAATGGGTTAAGATGAAGATAAAAAAAATTGTGATTATTGGTGATAGTGAAGATTAATTTCTATTTGCAAGTCTTTTACTCTTTGCTCCCTCAAGGGACTTGAGTTTTTTTCTTCAAGGGGAGAATGATGTAGGAGCACCTTGTTGCATTCAAGCCTCTATGAGGCCATATTGTATAAATTCATTAAATTAGGTGTTTTAATGTTTTAATAAGGTTTAATGAACCATTTTATATATTTTTGAAGTCATTTGAAGTCATTGATGAAGGTTTGGTGTCATTTAGTTGAAAAATAAAAACATTGTCAAAAGTTGTCAAATGTTGTCATAACAATTCTTCTTGTTAAATAACAACTTTTTTAAAAAAATTTAAATGATATTTATAGGTTGGTTGGACCATAACTTTATTTTAAAAGCATAAAAATGGGCCTCCAAGTCGAATGGGGGGTTGGAATGTAGAATGAACAAGAATTTATGAATGAAGAGATGAATTTTTCTATAATTTTCCAATGTTCTGCCCTGTTCTTTTACATGGTACGGATTTGTTTGAAATTTTAAAAACCTGAAATTTATTTTTTTTGATAGAGGAATGAAATAGCTTTCATTTTCAATTTTTTTGGTGTCTTTTTATTGAGTTTGGAGAAAGTTATGATCATTTTACCATTGGAAGCCTTATGGGATTGTTTTCTCTAGAAGTTGTAGGTTGTTGCAGAGAATGGTACAGATTGTACAAATCAAATAAAGACCTAAGACTTATTGGAATGTTATATATGTGAATATAGTTTCATTTTCACTTTTTTAAATAAATTTCCATGGGGTTTTGAGTGATTTATGAAATTTTTGGTGAAGACTGCTCAGTTCAAGAACTAGGGTTACTAGCAAATAAGAAAAAATCATATCTTTTTATTCCACCATAAAAAAGTGATAAAAATTGGTGAAAAGTTATGTTTTTACATGTTCTAAAAACCTTTTAAAATAAAAATGTTTATTTTTTCATTTTCATAAGTTATGGTAGATTGTGTGTTTCATTTTGGTGGAGAGGGGTCAAAGAAACATGGTTTTCTTGATGTTTGAACAAAGCTATGCATAGTTTGTTTATGGTTGGACTTAAATCAATGTTGTATGATATTTGGATGGTTGTAATGAGTTTTTGGGATGAATCTAAGCATTTTGAAATAATTTACCAAGTCTGATAGAGATTGGAGTCCATTTGTGTAAGTTGGAGCCCATGTTGCTCAAGGTTAAAGGATTCAGATTGCCTCAAAAATAAAGAATTTCAGTTGTGTACTTGATTATTGTCAAGAATATAGAAATTTAATGGTATTAACTCTCTTTCTCTACATCA
>VDFB02285441.1:0-24455 GCA_007258455.2 Sequoia sempervirens
AAGTTGTTTGGAGTGAGGGATAGCGACTGTAAAATGAAGGAATAGAATGAGGAACATGGTTTGAAGGCAGTGTGTAGAAGTTGTGAGTATGAAGAGTACATAGGAAGTTGAAAAGTTGGACAGAGGAGGAGAGAGGCATAGTAGTTGCCCTGAAATTTGTAGTTTTTATTTTTCATGAAGTTGAATAAAGATGTTTGATTGTTTTCAAATTGGTGTTTATAGACATACAGTTGTAATTGATTTTAAATTGACACAAGAATTGTCAATTTTGGATTTAAACATTTATTGATTCATGTAATTTGATTTTTTGTGGTTTTGAGTTGAGACAGTGGTTTCTTCTTCATCACTTTTTTAGTCTTTTGGATTTTTCAGTGCATAGATATGAGCTAGAATAAGAACACTATTACATTGTGAATAGACCCAACAAAGATTGAGGCCATGGTGAATTTTCCAAAACCATCCAATGACACCAATACTAGGAGCTTTGTAGGAGCAATATAATACTTGGGGAAACTTGTGAAGGATTTCTCTTTCATAGCAATACCTTTTCATGCTAAATTATAAGGATTGAAAAATGTTTTAAATGGGGTAGCAAGTAACAAAATACTTTTAAGGAAATCAAATACAAAATCAGTTATACACTTTGGTGCAAGTGGTGAAGAAGTGGATACATTATTTGTTGGATAAGGAAACCATAAAAATCATCAACTCTTCAGTATTTGTAATCTCATACCAAACTTCAAGCATGCATTGTATTATATGTGGATGGTTTTTCTACAAAGATTCTACTTAGTTATCAAGAATAAGAAGAGTGCGACTAATAATATTGTTGGTATGTTGTCATAAGCACTTTCTCAATTGGAACCCTTTTCCAAGGAGGTCTATGCGGAGGACTACAAGTTAGATTAATATTTTGGAGATATATACCAAAAAACACAAAGTGACAAAAACTAAAATTTAATTTTCATGATGAATTGGTTTTCTATTTGGGTAAATTTGTGTGTACATATCAAATAGAGAAAGTTTTTTTTTAGGGTAGATTTCTAGCCTTTAATACACCCATTAGTCTATGGAAAATTTTTCTTATGGTATTTGTATGTAGGCCTAGGAGTTTAATGAATAAAACTAGTTGTGTGTGAGGGATGGTTTCTAATACTGCTTGTAAACTACTATAATCATGTTTCTTAGGATTTTTTTACGGTTTAAATTAGATTGTTGATTTTTTGGTTCAACTCCAACCAACTACCTATAAATTCATTTTTTTCTTGTGTATACAACTTGACTTGAGCTAGCACTATCACACTATTCCTGATTCTATTTACATATGATTTTTGGGATATGTGAAGTTTTGGTGCTCCTTACTTGTGTGTTGTAGCAAGAGCAACATATGGATAATTGTAAATAAAAGCCATTTTAGATGGTAATAGCATTTTCATTTACAAAACATGGCTTCAATGTGCAAGTTTTTTTCCAGATATTCCCACGCTTGTCATTTATGTTGAAAGGATAACTCCAACACAAGAATTTACAAGCATCTCCAACTCAAAAGGAGACATGAAAAAGGTGAGTCAATCCCCATATGAGTGGAAATGAAGCCAAAGTGGGTGAAGAAGAGTTAGAGTTAATCTAGAGAGGAACTCATATGTTGTAAGGTGACCTGTCGAAGCTACCAAGGTAGTTGCGATGGAGAGGGTAGAGGGCAGGGAGTGGGGCATAGAAAGCACTCCCAATAAGTGAGATATCAAACTGGGTAGAGCACGTGAAGTCATGTGCACTTCTTGCTTGTGTTGTCAATTAAAGAAGAAGAAAAAGGAGATTGGAATGTATTGTGTTGTAGTCTATATGATACATAAGTTGAATACATAATGTTCACCTTTAATTAGTGACAGTTATCATGGGAAACACAAGAATTTGCAAGCATCTCCAAGTCAAAAGGAGACATGAAGAAGAGTTAGAGTTAATACAGAGAGGAAGTGATATAAAGCGCTTCCAATTAGTGAGATATCAAACCAGGTAGAGCACGTGAAGTCATGTGCACTAATTCCCGCCTTTGTGTCAATTAGAATGTGGCAAAGAAGAAGAATAAGGAGAATGGAATGTCACACTATGTATGATATGTAATGTTCACCTTTAATTAATGGCAATTATTATGGTTGCAAAATTGCTGGTTATTGTCTCCTTGTCTTGCCTGTCTAGGGTGGAATTTTAAATCAAATTCTCACTACAATCCCATGTGTTCGCAAAAGATGCAAGGAATTTTTTATGGATTTCAATGGAAGAGTGATTACACATGATTTTTTGGTCATAGATATTTTAAAAATAAAAACTCAGATATGTCTATTGGGCAATACTTTTGTAAGCTGATTATTCTTAAACATCATTTTATTTGAATTTTGGTTAGTGATAATAAAATAAATATTTATCTTTTTGTATGAATGAGGTGTTAAATTGCTATTGACTTTTTGGATATATAAATAGAATATAGATATATTTCATCAAAATTTATTTTCAATGTTCTTTTATAATGTTTTATGGATACATTATTTTTCAACTTAAAAACATGATATTCAATAAAGTGGATGACAATTCATTGAAATTAAATATATCATATTTTATAATTTTGATATTTTTCATACAAATAATTTTTTTATATTTAAATCTTAAGAAATATATAGTTCTATGAAATGAACTTAGAAGTGAAGATAAAACCTATATCTTGTTAAATATAATATATTTTATTTTTCATATTTACAAAAATGAATTATATTTATTCATCTTCCCTATTGAATTAATGGTAGATTCTATAGGAACTTAAAATTTCTTTTTCTTTATATATTTATACACTATTATATTGAGAAGTGATGACTATAGATCTATACATATCTAAATATTTTTAATAATTAAGTTATATTTTTAAGAGAAAATGTGAAATGTAATTAAGTAGAAAAGGTATTATGAGATTATTATTTTAAAGAATTTAATGGTTAAAGTTTTTAAATTATTATACAAGTTGTATAATATTGTAATAAATTACCTTACATCATATCATGAATGTTTATGAACCACTTAAAATAAATGGACCTTGACAATACGAGTGATAACTTTAAGCAACAACTCCCATGAAAAGATATAAATTTTTGCAAATCTTTCATTTTTAAAATATAATGGACCTTGACAATCGTAATACATAAAATACAAGGGACAACGATAGAAAGGTAGCCATTGGGATTGAGAAAATAAATTGTAAAAAACTCACATACATGTATTCATATCAAGAGTTCTTTGTCTTGCTAATTTTTGTATACCTCTCCACCTTTAATAGTTACCAACAATGTGCATATATGAAAGATAGTGCATTATAAATTACTTTTGGAAATCCAAAAAAGACCACTTACATAAATTATAAACAAGTGTCATGTAGTGGGAGTAATTGCTTATCTAGATGCATTGTAACCACATAGTGACAAGTACCTATTTTTCTAGGATTGTAATATAAGTATTTATTGTTTAGTTGATGGATGAGTCATGACAACAGTTTAAAGGTAGAATGCATAATAGTTTGAGATCAACAAATTATTGCAAATTGAATGTGTCATGATTTTACTCGGTTTAAAAATATTATAGTTGTTAGGGTTGACTTTCACCTCAAGCTTGATTCATTAAATGCAACCATTACTAACATAGTTAAAATTGAGTTTGTTTATCGACATAAATATTTGTAAAATATTGATGAGTAAATGGTTTTTTTCAAAAACCTTTGTAATTTGATTGGTTGATTATAAGAAATCAAAACATAAACATGCGATATGTTGGCTCATAATGATGATAAAATATAAATATAAATTTTAAATTTTAAAAATTCAAGATTAAATAATAAATATAATAATATGTTTATTTCAATTTTTATTTTGTGTATTTTATAATATTATTATAAATATAAATTATATTGATTTTACAATTATATATTTTAAATTTATAAAATAATATTATCTAAATATATTATAAAACATTTAATAAAGGATTTTAAAAAAATATCATTAAAATAATTTTAATATGAAAATTATAAATTTTCAATTAAGAATATAAATTTAGGTCAAATAAATAAATATATTTTTAAATAAATAAATAATATGTTTATTTAAATTTTTAATTTTTGTATGAATAATATTATTAAAAATATAAATAGTTCCTAAAAATATATTTTTATAAAGTAAAAAAAATAAAATACTAATATATTAAAAAAACAGAATACAAATTAAAAATTAAACAAATTAAAAACTTTACATAATCAAAAATTAATATTAATTATTAAAATTATGTAAATGTTAATATATTTATTTTATAATTGTATATTTTCTAAGATTTATATTTAATATTATTATATAAATATATTATTAGAAATTTATAAAGAACATTTCTTGAAAACAAACTAATTATTGTAGACATAAGGTTATTTTTACTA
Source organism: Sequoia sempervirens (assembly GCA_007258455.2). Lineage (NCBI taxonomy): Eukaryota > Viridiplantae > Streptophyta > Pinopsida > Cupressales > Cupressaceae > Sequoia > Sequoia sempervirens. Next base: position 4,463 of record VDFB02285441.1, read on the forward strand.
AATAAAAACAATAGAAAATACAACACTTACAATAATAACCGATTATTGCATGCATATATTCTAGCTTAATGGGAAATGAATTACATATTAAATACAATTTAGATATATTTTTAAAATATTAATATATTAATAAACTAATTATGTTGAGAGTAGTGGGGGGTGGAGTGAAAAGTAGGTTAATAAAAATTATTAAATAAAAGAATTAAATAGCTATTTATAAAGTTAAAAGATGTACAAATATATAAATGAATTACATCACTTTTAAAATACAAAATAAGGAATAAATTGAGAGTGGAAAGTGCATAAATAACAAGGCCACATTGCTACGAAGTTCCTACCAAATGTTGGTAGGACAGTTTTGTACTTGCATTTTAAATGCAAAAATACATAATAAAAAATGCATTCTCTACTATAGAAGATGCTATGATCTTCATCAAAATTGAATGGTCTTTGAAAAATTACATCCTTTTGATGCAGGAGCATCCAAGTGGATGAACGATCAACATCAACAAAAATATTTTTGGTGTGATTTTATCGTTTTGCTTTCGCTTTTCGTTTTTCTGTGGGCAATTCAATTTTATTTCAATGGTAATGGGAAAAGAGATGGGATGATGTTTTGAAAAACATCATATCATAATGAATCTCACATTTGCAATCATCGCCCTCTCAAATTGTTATTAGTTAATTGCAAGAAATACATAAATGGTTATATTTTCATGTTTCTTCTAACATAAAGAAATATGAAAGGCCATCTGGGAATTGGAAGAGTTAGAAGTTCAAATGACAAAGGGAATGTGAAGAGGCATCAAAGATGGAACAATAAAAGTTCAGATTTGTGAGAGAATGAGGTGCGCCTGGTTGAGAAAAAAGATCCACACCATATGCTTTTGTAAAGGAAACATATGAGACTACAGTAGAAGTAAAGGCTTGAATGCAACACAAAGAAAAGCAAGCAAGACGCCATACATACATGTGAATGTTTATGCAACAAGAAATAGAGAAGGGTCGAGGCTGTAAGGAGAGTAAAATGGAGGGGAGGTGGCTAAATTAAAAAGTATCACTGCCAAGAGAAGAGTTTAAAGGCATATGGGAAAAACTTGTTTGCCAATGTATACAATTATGGGGATTGTGAGGAGTAAAGAGTCAAAAGATGAAGCAGTGAAGGAATTAAACACCATAGATTTTAAAGTGCGGATTGTGTGCAACAAAAGAAGCCGTGTAGCTTATCATGATTAAACAAGAAGGTAGACTAATTTCCACACAGATGAGTATGAAGGAGAGAGTGGAAGGAGGAAGTCTAATTGGTCCACGTGAGATCTGAATTAGTAGGAATTAAGGCTTATCAAATGAAGATTAAAGGAGGGCATTTTCCTAAGAGCTGTTCATCAATATGTTGATGTTGATGTAAGGATTTAAACATTGCAGGTTGGGAGAATCCTGCACAAAAGAACCATGAAGGGAAGTAAGAGAAGTCAAAATGAAAAAAGATATGTATGCAGAGTGTGGGTATGAAGGAAATTATGGCAATGAGAGGGGGAGTAAAAATTTATGTGTAGCCAGAAGGAATTGAAAATGGAAGTTGTTCAAAGTGAGGGATAGTGATTGTAAAAATGAAGGAATAGAATGAGGAACGTGGGTCAAAGGTGGTGTGTAGAAGTTGTGAGTATGAAGAATACAAAGGAAGTTGAAAAGTTGGACAGAGGAGGAGAGAGACATAGTAGTTTCCCTGAAATTTGTAATTTTTTTTTTCATGAAGTTGAATAAAGATATTTGATTGTTTTCAAATTGATGTTTATAGACATGTAGTTGTAATCAATTTTAAATTGACATAAGAATTTGTCAATTTTGGATTTAAACATTTATTGAGTCATGTAATCTAAGTTTTTGTGGTTTTGAGTTGAGAGTGTGGTTTCTTCTTCATCAAGTGGTATTAGAGGCAACAGTCTTGAGTGTGTGGATAGAGCACCGCGAGAGAGGCGGTTCACACTAGGTTCTATGGGTGAAGAGGGAAGTGAGCAGATGTTTTGGGGGCACAAGCAGATCACTGAACATGAGGTAGATTGTGAAAGAATCTGTGGTTAGTGGAAGCACAATTGAGGAGCTCAAAAGTACCATTGTAGGTGAGTGAAGTCTTGAGCAGTTGAGGGATGGAAAGCACAAAGTTGGAAGCACAAGAGAATCTCAAGAGAATCGTTGTAGGTGAGTGGAGTCTTGAATGATTGAGAGCAGAAGGCGCAAAAGAAAGTTTTATGATAGATTATAGCAGAAAAAATAGAATCTTTGTGAAATCAATGTACGATTGCAGGATGATGATTGTAGGGGTTGAGTGCAGAGAAGACATGCTAGAGGAGGGCATGGAGTGAAGAGGAAGATAATTTGGTGGAGGAGGTTGGGCTAATTGGTGGAGGAGGTCATACTGTCAGTGATGAAGTTTGTTGGAGGTTGTGCACAATCTTGAAGGGTGGTTCTACCACTCAACTTCACCTTTGTGAGCACATGCTCACAAATTTCTTACTCGACATGTCTGATGTAGGAGCATCCAGGTGGATGAACGATCAACATCAAAAAACAAAATTTTGGTTTGATTTTATCATTTTTCTTTCGCTTTTTGTTTTTCTATGAGAAATTCAATTTTATTTTCGTGGTCATGGGCAAAGAGATGGGATGACATTTTGACAAACATCATATCATAATGAGTCTCACATTTGTCATCATCGCCCTCTCAAATTGTTTATTTTATTAGTTAATTGGAAGAAATAAATAAATGTTATATTTTCATGTTTCTTCTAACATAAAGTGTTAGTAGACCGTAAAAACAAATTAGGAGAAATATCCCAGCATGAGGTGTTGAGGTGTATAGACACCTCTCTAGTCTAGCTCATGAGGAAAATTGCACAATAAATGCCTAAGTAGGCTTAGGTCATCATTTGGATATGCAAGCATTAAGTATACACTAACACCCCCCCTTAAGCATAAATTAGGTGGGCACAAAAAACAATGGAAATTTGAGTCCTGACAACAAGGCTTGATAAGGTACTCATTTACAATACAAACTCTCAAATAAAGTGGAGAAAGATGGAAAAACCAATGGGAAAAAAAACTATCCTCCAAAAAGAGAGTAATAACATACATTTTACAAAAAAAGAGAAGTAATACATTAGTTCTTGCAATCACTCAGAGAACATGACCTTTTGACTTCTTTTTTTCCTTTTTAGTGTCAGTAGATGATGAAGATCCAGAATTTACAATCTTACTTTCCTCAATGATTTGAGTAAGATTGTTTATTTGTTTCATCATATAGTCCAGTTCATTATGCCCCAGTTTCTTACAAAAGGAACACTTGACATATTTCTTAGTATTTTCCTCCTTTTGTGATTTTCCCCTTTGTATTTCCTTATCTTTTCTTTCTTCATTTTTGTTTGTCAATCCTTCAGATTTTACACTTTTTGCTACTAAAGCATGTGGCTTGTAGGATACTATGCCCCCCATCTAGATGAGTTTATCTTGTTCTCTGACCAAATCAACAATAAAGTGATCTAAAATTGGCATAGACCAATTTGAACCCAAAGCCCTTTTTGTAGAGTAGAATGTTGACACAAAAACAAAATAAGAAGATCCCAACTTGGAAAGAGTTGATAAGATGAGTTGATTATCTTTCTTCCCAATTCCACATTCCTTAAGTTGTTTGTGAAGTGACTTAAATTTGGTGAAATATTCTTGTAATGTTGGGTAATTACTTGGACTTAAGCTGATTAATTCATTTTCTAGCTCATGGCCTTTAATATCATCAACTTTCCCAAATAAATTTTCAAGAGTTGACCATACTTCATGTGGGGTTTTCAATGCCTCCACATAGATAGAAGTTCTTATGAAAGACATAAACACAAGAGTCCAAAGTCTTGGTCACACTTATTGAACCACTTTTCCTTGTCCTCAATGGCAGCATTTGGTTCCTTTTCAGTACCCATTGTAACTCTATACAAACCTTTGCTCTTGAGTGTAAGCTGTACATGAAACTTCCACTCATGGTAGTTAAAAGGTGTAAGAGGGTTAATCACTTGGTTGGGCTCCATGCTAGATTAGGTTTACAAATTTTTAGGAACTTGAGAAAAGAAATTTGGAGTATTCTAATCACAACTCTCTCTAATATACCCCCCTTTTTAATACTTTTGATTTTCCCCCTCTTTGGTACTTTATTTTAGTGCATGTATTGCTTACAAAAAGAAGGTGAAAGATGGCACTTTATATTTAGTGCAAAATCACCAAAAAATTGAAAAAGTTTTAAAAAATAAGTACTTTAAAAAGCATTATTATGTTTTCACTTCTTGCAATTTAGCCCTAACAATGCTTGGAAAATCAAATATTTTAAAGAGCTAGAGAGGGAAAAAATAAGCCCTCATGGGTTGGAAAAAATGAGGCTAAATACCCCATAAGACCAAGGGAAAAAGGTTTGGAGAGTTCTCCCCCTTCACCAATGACATCAACCATAGCGTCTTTGCTGAGGCTAGCAAAAGGCCATAAAAAATAGTCAATAGTGTGCCCAACAACTCTTTTTAATTTGACACCTGTTAAAGCTTGAAGAAAATTTCAAACTACAGGAGCTTGACACATAGCAATGAAACACCCTTAAAAATAGAGTGACCTGCAGCTAACAACAAAGCAAATCAAGCCTTCAAAGAGGGAAAATCGGTCCTTCCTTGCGCACAATGTCTTGCAGATTTATGCGCCTAGACTGGACAATTTGCATGGGCAGATTTAAATCACCTTCTCCCACAACAACAAATTGGCTTCAAAAGGGGAAAAAATGTGCCTCTCCTTTTTATGCGTCGGCCTCTTGACTAAATAGAGTGGCTCAACAATAGCAAAAAAATGTGCATTCAGATCTCTGCTTCTTTTGCCTCCAAAGGCCAGGGTCAATTCTCCCAAATGCCTTCAGATGCCAGCAACATGAAACTTAATTGCCCTTTGCCAGTAAAAGTTGTGACCACCAACACCTTTGAGCAGTTGTAGATTTAATTGAGCCTCTGATGGATGTGCCTCGACCCTCCTTCCATCGTCGCTAATTTGAATGTAGATCTGAACGCCTTCAACAAGAGAAATAAGGTAGAAAAACACGTCTCCCACAATTGACCTCCTTAATCATTAGTTTTGGAGAATGCTGCATCTCCAACAAAGATATGGACCTAAAAAAAGAGATATTTTAAATGCCAGGAGTTGAAACAATTTTAACAAGATGACTTATCAAAATACAATGAATTTGATTCATTTTTACCGTTTGCTAACACCCTTGTCCTGTTCTGATACCATGAGAGAACCAACAAACTTCAAGATTGAAAAGCAAACACAATTTGAAAACATTGTTGCACAAAGCCAAATTGATATTTAGACAACCAAAGGTCAACATATATAGGATAAATATCCCAGCATAGGAGAAATATCCAAGCATGAGGTGTTGAGGTGTATAGACACCTCTCCAGTCTAGGTCATGAGGAGAATATCAACCTGCACAATAAATTACTAAGTAGGCTTAGGTCATCATGTGGATATGCAAGCATTAAGTATACACTGACATAAATAAATTTGAAAGGCCAGTGTGGAATTGGAAGAGTTAGAAGTTCAAATGACAAAGGGAATGTGAAGAGGCATCAAAGATGGAACAATAAAAGTTCAGATTTGTGAGAGAATGAGGTGCACTTGGTTGAGAAAAAGATCCATGCCATATGCTATTGTAAAGGAAACACATGAGATTACAATAGAAGTAAAGGATTGAATGCAACACAAAGAAAAACAAGCAAGGCACGTACCATACACACATGTGAATGTTTATGCAACAAGGAATAAAGAAGGGTCGTGGCTGTAAGGAGAGTAAAATGGAGGGGAGGTGGCTAAATTGAAAAGTATCACTACCAAGAGAAGAGCCTAAAGGTATATGGGACAACTTGTTTGCTAGCACAAACAATTATGGGGATTGTGAGGAGTAAAGAGTCAAAAGTTGAAGTAGTGAAGGAATTAAACAACATAGATTTTAAAGTGCAGATTGTGTGCAATAGGAGAAGCTGTGTAGCTCATCACGATTAAACAAGAAGGTAGACTAATTTCCACGTAGATAAGTATGAAGGAGAGAGTGTTAGGAGGAAGTCTAATTGGTCCATGTGAGATCTGAATCAGTAGGAATTAAGGCTTATCAAATGTAGATTAAAGGAGGTCGTTTTCCTAAGAAGAGCCAAATCAATACAAGGATTCAAACGTTGCAGGTTGGGAGATTCCTACACAGAAGAACCATGAAGGGAAGTAAGAGAAGTCAAAATGAACAAAGATATGTATGCAGAGTGTGGGTATGAAGGAAATTGCGCCAATGAGAGGAGGAGTAAACATTTATGTGCAAGAATAAGGAATTGAAAATGGAAGTTGTTCGGAGTGAGGGATAGTGATTGTAAAAACGAAGGAATAGAATGAGGAACGTGGTTCGAAGGTGGTGTGTAGAAGTTGTGAGTATGAAGAATACAGAGGAATTTGAAAAGTTGGACAAAGGAGGAGAGAGGCAAAGTAGTTGCTCTGAAATTTGTAATTTTTTATTTTTCATGAAGTTGAATGAAGATATTTGATTGTTTTCAAATTGGTGTTTATAGACATGTATTTATAATCAATTTTAAAGTGACACAAGAATTTTTCAATTTTGGATTTAAATGTTTACTAAGTCATGTAATCTAAGTTTTTGTAGTTTTGAGTTGAGAGTGTAGTTTCTTCTTCATCACCTTTTTTAGTCTTTTGGATTTTTCAGTGCATAGATACGAGCTAGAATAAGAGCACTATTACGTTGTGAATAGAACCAACAAAGATTGAGGCCATGGCGAATTTCCAAAACCATCCAATGACACCAATACTAGGAGCTTTGTAGGAGCAATATAATACTTGGGGAAGCTTGTGAAGGATTTCTCTTTCATAGCAATACCTTTTCATGCTAAATTACAAGGATTGGAATTTTTTAAAAATGGGGTAGCAAGCAACAAAAGGCTTTTAATGAAATCAAATACAAAATCAGTTATACACTTTGGTGCAAGTGGTGAAGAAGTGGATACATTATTTGTTGGATAAGGAAACCATAAAAATCATCAACTCTTCACTATTTGTAATCTCATACCAAACTTCAAACATGCATTGTATTATATGTGGATGGTTTTTCTACAATAATTCTACTTAGTTATCGAGAATAAGAGGAGTGTGACTAATAATATTGTTGGTACGTTGTCATAAACACTTTTTCAATTGGAACCCCTTGCCAAGGAGGTATATGCGGAGGACTACAAGTTAGATTAATATTTTGGAGATGTATACCAAAAAACACAAAGTGACAAGAATGCTCATTTTACATCAAAACTAATTTTATTTTCATGATGAATTGGTTTTCTATTTGGGTAAATTGTGTGTATCACATAGAGAAAGTTGTTTTTCAGGGTAAATTTCTAACCTTTAATGCACCCATTAGCCTATGGAAAATTTTTCTTATGGTATTTGTGTGTAGGCCTAGGAGTTTAATGAATAAAACTAGTTGTGTGTGAGGGATGGTTTCTAATACTACTTGTGAACTAATGTAATCATGTTTCTTATGATTTTGAAATATTGTAATCTTGTTGTGTAAGAAAATCAATAAAAGGGGTTTGTAAAGTGTTAATAATGAATGAAGTTTATTGCTGTAGTATATAATCTTGTTAAGAAAAATATAGTGTGTAAATGACATGAAAACTATTGTAGCCAGGTTGTACACTACTGTAGTAACATCTTTTCTATACCAAATTATTGTAGGTTAAAGGAAATAATATTTTTGTATATATCTTTTATTTCTCAGATGTGAAATCTTTAGACTTATTAAAGAAGTATGGTTATTATATTATGCATTGTGCAAAAAATAAAGGAATCATGCATACAATTTACATTCTTCTCTATCCGTTAAAAGAAAGGATGTTTTATGTGGTGGTGTTGTATAAAATGATTAATTTCAAACTGGTTATCTTTAACATTCATACACATTTTTTTTTGTATGTAGTTAATCTTGACTACCTTATATTGATGATGAATTCTTTTGATACAAATGTACATTTTTTTTCCTCTAAGTTAAATTATTTCACGTTTATTATTGTATTTAGAAGAAGAAAGTGTCTAAGTAAGAGAATCAAACCTAGCTGAAAGGTGTTGAAATTCTCTGCAGAACCTATCGTAGGCTATATGAAAGAATGTACATAAATAAACATAAAATAAAAAATAAAAAACACACAGAGAAAAAAATAAAATAAATAAATAAACATAACCATTCATCCCAGCACTGGTGTGCAGCTTTAGCATAGACCTGCATACTATGTTCTAGATGATCAGAAAAGCAAAAAGAAAATAAGGGTTATAATGATTAATAGTTTAGTTTTTTGGCATATGCCTATAATATAGGTTGATATGTCAGGTAAAGTGATCATGGCATTTTCAAACTAACTTTAATTCTATGTAATATTAATTTTTTTTAGATAAAATTTAATTATTTTTTATTTTAACATTAATAATTTGTATCTAATTATTTCAATTAATTTTTTTTAACATTAAATAATTTTTTATCTAACCATTAAATTTTGATAGGCAAATGTTGTTTCCAATAATTACAATTGTGCACATGATTTAAAGTATAGTATTAAAATTGCAAGCTCAGTATCTTTAATTACTCTTTTGAAAAAGAATGTTAAGGTTAGTTATACTTGTACAAAAATAATATTCATCTAATATGATAACAGACAAATATTATTTCATAATTTATAAATATAATATTAAAACAATCTTATAAAGAATATTAAAACTAGTTGTATTTGTATAATCTTTTAAATATACAAATACAATAGAATAAAATAAAAATAGTTTTTATAAAAATGTTTAATATAAAATTAAGATTTATACATTTATCTATGAAATGATTTTTTTTAAAAAAATTAAAAATTAAATGTTTATACAAAATACTCTTCTCTAAAAAATTAATATTCTACTTTTACAGACCTTAGAAAAACATTAGCTTTGTGAAAGTAATTCATGGAAATAAAAAAACCTTAAAAACTGCTGATTGCTTTACAAACATCATTTTTTTTTTTGCAAAAAATAGACCATGTGTCACTCATTTTACTTTTATTATGAGTTTTTGTGCTTTCTCTATTCTTGGAGTAGAAAATCTTGTCAAATGAAAATGAAAATAATTTTTTTTTTTGCTATTGTCTATAAAAAATGTTTTGTTTCAACCATTAAAATATTACAAACATTGAAGCAAAATTTTTAAGAAAAAAATTAATGTTTGTGATTAAAGGAAAAAACAAGTTTTGATGGGACCCAAAACCCAATACAAGAAGGTTTTGAAGGGACCTAAAACCCTTTACAAGGCAAAGAAGTTGCAAGAAAAGTAATCAGTAAACCATCTGCAACCCAACAACAACAACCATACATTGATCCAGGTGGATCCAGAATACCTAAAAATTTCACAGTCTTAGAATTCATTCAAATAAACATCATTGGATAGAGCTTGCTGACATGATCCTGACACAACTTGAATGGGCCCAAAAGGAGTCCATATGCAGAAGTTATGCTTAGTTAAAGGTTAAGTCAAATAGGCGAATTAGGCGTTCAAAAAGGAAAAAAATTGATCATATCAAAATGAAACAAGAATGATTCCAAGTTGTAGTACTCGTCGTGCTGATTCTGAAACTATATTCAGTTTCAAAAACGGAGCTCGTATGTGATAGGTACGGCTGGTCAAAGGTTGGTCAAAAGTTTGACTCTGGTCAACTGATGAAGTCGGTAAATGTACAATCAACATGATGATGTGGCAGGAGTGGTGAGTTGGCATAAATATATATTAAACCATAATTATTAAAGAAAATAAACACGTATGGTAAAAAAAAAAAAAAAATTTAAAAAAGAGAGGATTTTGTGGGATTTTATCCCTTAAAATCCTCTTGCCTTCCCCATAAAACAAGGAGAAAAATAAAACCCATAAACTTATATTTCAAAAAATTAACCCCTTTAACCACCTTTCTCATATTTCAACCAATTATGATATTTTAAGGAGGTTAAAATAATTGGTTACATATTTTTATGATTTAAAAGGGGGGTTTAAAATATTTCAAAGATTAGCTTGTAAGGCTAAAATTATAAGAGCCATTATTTTTAAAAAGGGGTTAGGATTACTTGAATAGATTTTGAAATATTTTGGAGATTTTTATGTAATTAGGGGGAATTGGTTGAAATTTTTACTTGTAAATGGGAGATATGCAATATTTGCAAAATAATATGGTTAAAGCCATATTAGCAAATAAATTTGTATAAAAAGGGGTCTTATTTTCTTCTAAAGGAGGTAGAATTTTGTTGGAGAAAATTGTAACAAGGAGAATTAGTGAAGTTAATTTTGGAGAAATAATTCTTTGGAGGAGAATATTGTAAGTACGAAGGCCTTTTGAGTGTCTTCAACTGTTGAGAGGAGATTGTGAGAAATTTTATGCAGGTTTTGGAGCTTGGATATTGTAACAAGGAAATTCGATTGCTTGGCAACATTAATAAAGCGGTCCTACTTGAGAAGCAGACCCGAAGACGTAGTCCACATTGGATGAACTCCATTATCAATATGTGCATTTTGATCCTTCCATCTTATGTCTCATTCTTCTCTCTTCCGTCTCAATTTTTCTCTAGTTCAATTTAGTTTATTTTTCAATAATTGATTTTAAAGTGTACCTTATTGTAATTTCAACGGTTAAAAAGCATAATCACGCAATTCTGTATTAGATCGGGAAAATTCTGTAATTAGGAGTTAAGTGTAATAATTTGTAAATTTCTAATCACAGATTAGGTTGGTATTAGAGCCCGTTTTGTAGGAAATTGCAGAGTGAATGATAACTAGGTTGAAGTTGAAGCAAGGAGAAGGTGCACTTACCGAGTTCAATCCCGAGATCGGAAAACGAAGGACCTCTCCATTGAAGATTTTAGAGATGGTAATTGAACATGAAGTTCCAGAACTTGATGAGAGGGGATTTCAAAAAGCTTTCCTAGAAATGAAGTCAATGGTGGAAGTTCTTTTTCAAGAGAGACAAGAACGATTGAGGAAAAAGGAACGTAAGGTTAGAAAGGAGGAAGCTAAATCCTCATTGCAAGAAGACAAAGGTAAAGGAGTAGGAGGTGGTGGTGACCCTCCTGAACCTCCATCCCCATCCTCTTCATCTTCTTCATCCTCTTCTTCTTCTTCGTCTAATGCTTCTAAAAAGAAACAACCTATGCAAGCTAATGCACCTTTGTTAAAACTAGATGTTAAATTTGATTTGCTAGTCTATAATGGAGAACTAGATGCAGATAAACTAGATAATTGGATTAAGCAAATTGAAGTCTATTGTAGAGTTCAAAAAATTTACTGAGGATTCTCAAAAAATCCAATTAGCTACTCTTCGCCTAGGAGGCACAACTTTAATTTGGTGGGAGAGTAGAACACAGGAGGATCTAAGTCGTTATTTCTTCTTGGTTTGAGTTTATATCTGCATTAAAGAAACAATTCTATCCATTAGGACATATCCAAAAAGCTGTAATGAATTGGCAATCATTAAAGCAAGAAAAAGGACAAAGTGTATAGGATTATACACAGGAGTTTAGGAAAAGAGCTTTAATTTTGGGCATTCCTTTATACACACAAGAAACTTTGTTAAAGTATATAGGTGGATTACATGAAAGTTTGAGACATACAATACTTATGTTTAATCCAACTAACATTGATGAAGTTAGTGTGCAAGCTATCCATTTGGAAACAAGCTCAAGGAATAGCCATGACAATTTGCTGATGGAATCCAGTAAGTAGAAAGGAAGCAAGAAAGGGAAAGAGAAATCACAGCGAATAGCTACTGCAAAGAAAGACCTGACGAAAATCCTTATTGCTCACATTGCAAGAAGGAAGGGCACGAAGATGCAAGATGTTAGAAATTGCATCCTGATCAGAAACCAAAGTGGTTCAAGGATCGAAAGGGTAAGCAGAAGATTGCAGCTATCATGCAAGACCTCGGATTAGGTTCTGATGATGAAACCAAGATTTCAGTTGTGGGTATCAAAGGTAATACTCTTATTGTCAGTACTTATGCTTCTTCTCTAAGTTGTAATGAAGTACCTATTTAAAGTAAAATGAATGAATTGTTTAATAGAAGGGCTATTATTAAGCATACCAAGATTGATACACTCATAGATAGTGGATCACAAGTGAATTTAATCTCTGAACAAGTTGTTAAGCAATTGGGATTAAAAACAACACCTCATCCTAAGCCATATCCATTGGGTTGGGTGAATGATAATGGTCGGTTACATGTGTCACAACAGTGTAAACTCTAGTTTGCAATTAGATTCCAAGTTTGTAGATGAGGTAGAGTTAGATGTAATTCCGCTTGACATTTGTGGGATGGTTCTAGGTATTCCTTATTTGTATGACAGAAAGGCCATCTTCTATAGGGAACATAATAGGTATCATTTGTTTAAGGATGGAATTGAATTTATTGTGAAAGCTCATCACATGAAGAATGATAGATCTGTTGTAAACACAAGGCATTTGAAGATGATTGCAAATGCAAGCAATAAATTGACCCTTATGTCTATAACAACTAGTGGTACTGAGCATGATGATGCTAATCGTGATAAGGTGTCACAAATAGCACAATGTGAGGATCAGTTGTAAGCACATTTAAGCCTTCAACCAAAGGTGGTAAAAGAGGGTTTGAATGATTCATTTTCTAATGATGTTCCTATTCAGGAGATCCAATATGTTGATACTTTTTCTTTCACATCATTGTATTCAGTATTGTTGCTTATTATTCTATTAGCCAGTTCTATGTGGATAGTGGATGCGACAATGAGTATTGATGAATATAAAGTTGAAGGAATGATTGATTGTATCAGCAATACTATCTCATTTTTCATCTTGGTTGTGATGGGACAAATGTTCAAAATTCTAGCCAGGTGGATAGGTGATATTGGGCAAGTGAGGTGACAGTTCCCTCACTTCAATTGTACATAAAAAATAGACCTTTTGGTGGTCCAAAAGCTTCTCAATGAGGAATGATCCAGGTGGATCCAAAATACCTAAAAATTTCATAGTCTTAGAATTCATCCAAATCAACATCATTGGATAGAGCTCACTGACACGATCCTGACACAACTTGAATGGGCCCAAAAGGAGTCTGTATGCAAAATTTATGCTTAGTCAAAGGTTAAGTCAAATAGGTAAATAAGGTGTTAAAAAAGACAAAACATTGATCATCTCAAAATGAAACAAGAATGATTCCAAGTTGTAGTGCTCGCCGTTCTGATTCCGAAACTATATTCGGTTTCAAAAACGGAGCTCGTATGTGAAAGTTACGACTGGTCAAAGGTTGGTCAAAAGTTTGACTCTGGTCAACTGATGATGTTAGCAAATGTACAATCAGCATGATGATGTGGCATATGATGTGGCAGGAGTGGTGAGTTGGCATAAATATATATTAAACCATAATTATTAAAGAAAAAAAACACGTATGGTAAAAAAAAAAATAAAAAATAAAAAAGAGAGGATTTGGTGGGATTTTATCCCTTAAAATCCTCTTGCCTTCCCCATAAAACAAGGAGAAAAATAAAACCCATAAACTTATATTTCAAAAAATCAACCCCTTTAACCACCTTTCTCATATTTCAACGAATTATGATATTTTAAGGAGCTTAAAATAATTGGTTACGTATTTTTATGATTTAAAAGGGGGGTTTAAATATTTCAAGGATTATCTTGTAAGGCTCAAATTATAAGAGCCATTATTTTTAAAAAGGGGTTAGGATTACTTGAATGAATTTTGAAATATTTTGGAGATTTTTATGTAATTAGGGGGAATTGGTTGGAATTTTTACTTGTAAACGGGAGATATGCAATATTTGCAAAATAATATGGTTAAAGCCATATTAGCAAATAAATTTGTATAAAAAGAGGTCTTATTTTCTTCTAAAGGAGGTAGAATTTTCTTAAAGAAAATTGTAACAAGGAGAATTAGTGAAGTTCATTTTGGAGAAATAATTCTTTGGAGGAGAATATTGTAAGTACGAAGGCCTTTTGAGTGTCTTCAAGTGTTGAGAGGAGATTGTGAGAAATTTTATGCAGATTTTGGAGCTTGGATATTGTAACAAGGCAATTCGATTGCTTGGCAACATTAATAAAGCGGTCCTACTTGAGAAGTAGACCCGGAGACGTAGTCCACATTGGACAAACTCTGTTATCAATCTGTGCATTCTGATCCTTCTATCTTCTGTCTCATTCTTCTCTCTTCCGTCTCAATTTCTCTCTAGTTCAATTCAGTTTATTTTTCAATAATTGATTTTAAAGTGTACCTTATTGTAATTTCAACGGTTAAAAAACATAATCACGCAATTCTATATTAGATCACGAAAATTCTGTAATTAGGAGTTAAGTGCAATAATTTGTAACTTTATTATTATAGATCATACATAGATATTCAAATCAACTCAAGCTACAACAAATAGGTTTTGAAGGGACCTTAAACCCTTTACAACTAGGTTTTGACCAACTAAGATGATCAAGTACACAAAAAACAATCAAGTTTTTTAGGGACCAAAAACCCAATAGTTTGCAACCGCTAGACCACAACAAACCAACTGCTCAATGTAAGCAGCATTGAGCCAAAACAAAGAGGGTAGCAAGAGATCCCTTTCAGAACCAACAACGCATAAGGCAATACATAGTACATAGAATCTTGAATTAAAACACTTGTCAAACCAGAAAGCCAAATCAATCTCTACCTCAAAAGGAGAGAGCTCCCCTCCATTGGAGAGGATGTCATGACTAGATTTTCCACCACATCCTAAAAAACTCCAACAACTTCAACATCCACCTCCATAGGACAAGCATCCACCTCAAAAGTATTAGCAACTAAGGAAACCAGGAACTTTCAACCCCCCAACTCCACCTCAATAAGAGAAGAATCCACGCCAATAGGATTCGAGGAGAAAGCCAACACTTCAACAAAATAAGCAGTTGTGCCATCCTTTGGAAAAACCAACAACACAAAGGCTACCAACATCTCCCCAACCAATAGGGGCATAAATAAGCACAAACCATCCAAAACAAAGAACAATCCTTCCAAAATAAGCTCAAGAAGAGCAACAAGGAGAACCTTCATGGAGCCACTAAGAAACATTAAGTAGATACAAATCAGCCTAACTTCTAATAAACAAACCATCTGCTAATCATCAACCATTGAAATCCACAAGGAAAAAGAGAAAGGGAAAACCAAGCAAGAAAAAATCAGGGAGAAAACCACCCAGATAAGCACACCATCAACCCCAACATGCCAGTTAGAGCCATAAAATAACTGCTCCACAAACAAAATCCCAATAGGAGACTTGAAGCACACACCAAGAGAGTTAACTCGAAGGTAAAACAACAAAAAAAAATCTACTAGAACTCTACGAAATAGAAGCCAAAAAGCTACAAAAAAGAAAGGAGCCAAACCAACACAAGGAAAAACAACCCCAAGCAGAACAATCAGTAGAGAAGCCATACCTTGACAGCAAGGAGAACCCAAGCAGGGGAGAGACAAGGAGAAATCCAAAAAGTGAAGCACACCAACTACCCCAACATGCCGATTAGAGCCAAAGATAAGCCACTCCAAAGCCAAAACCCCAACAAGGGGTCCACAACCCAAAACAAGATAAAAACCTCATTGAACAAGCAATAGGAAAATAAGGTTCCTGAATAGAAATAAAAAGCTGCCAGACAATACCAACAACATAGCTTCCACCAGTTGCCCAACATTAGCAACCAACAACATCGACAAAAAAGAAGTGCAACTAATGCAAGAACTTCAAAAGACACATGAGTTATCCTAAAAACCTTGCAAGAAAATAGGGCCTCAATAGGGGCAAAAACCCCCTCATCACCATTAACAAATAGCTCCAACAAAACCAAAGAAAATGTTGCAGCCTCCCAAACAACAATTCCAATGCTTGCATACAACACCTCAATAGCACAAGTAGACCAGCTGTAAACCTCCAACAACAACACATTCACAACCATACCACATGGATCACCATAAGAAAACCCACAAACATTTTGATTGTCGAAAATAAGCACAACCATAAGCTGAGCAACCACCATTGGAACAAGAAGCTCCCCATCTGCGGCCTTTGTAAACCCATAAAAGTTCCAGACACCGAAAATAAGAACAACTGAAAGCCGGGACAACACCATTAAAACAAGCAACTCCCCATTCATGTCCTTTGCAAACCCACAAACACTCCAGCCGTCGAAAATAAGTAAAGCCAAAGCTGAGCAATTGCCATTGAAATAAGTAGCTCCCCATTTGCATCCTCAACAAACCCACAAACGTTCCAGCCGCCAAAAATAAGCACAATTGTAAGTTGAGCAACTGCTACTGAAACAAGCAGCTCCCCATCAGTGTCCTCTGAATCCCCTTCTCCATCATCCTTCTCCTCTGAAGATTTGAAACCTACTCTCCCTCTCCCATTCTCGCCACTCACCATATGGAATTGATACTACCTTTAGAAAAAAAATAATGTTTTTGATTGGTCAAAAGTTAAAAAAATAAATATGACAAGAACTAATAATTATATTTAAATATTATAATTATAATATAATATATTAAATAATTAAGAATTAAAGTATAATATTATTATATTGTAATTTATTATATAACACACTAATCTATTATAGTATATTAATGATAAATTATAATATAATATAATATATCATATTATAATATAATATATAAAATAATATTTATTATTACCAATTTCTAAAACTCTTCATTTGAAAAAAAAAAAAATCTTCAAGTTTTAAAAAAATAGTATTTATTATTGTGAAACATAGAAATTTAGTTATATTAAATTATAATGTTTTTTAATTATATTTTTAATACGTTTTAATTTTTACTTATATAGATTTTTCAATCACTATTTTAACTCTTTCAAAATTGTTTTTTAACAATTTTTTACTTAACTTTTTCATAATCATTACATCTCGATATGCAAAAATTAATGAGAAGTGGTGGAAAAATTTCCACAAAAATATCAATAAAATTGCAAAATAAAAATGTTATGCTCATTTCCAAATAATCCTACTCATCCCTAAGTTTTTTTAGCCAATGATAATCAATAAAAATAATTTCAAAAATTTGAAAAGTTAAAAATTATGCTTTTTAATTTATAAAAATAAAAATATAATATTTGAAAATAAAATAGTCAAATTTGATTGGTTAAAATGAAAAACATTAATCACTAGTTATAAACTTGGCCTTCCATATAATTCCATGGTAGGAACTAATATATAAAAAAGAAAGTGCAATGAATAAAAATACCAAAGAAAGTGAAACAAATAAAAATACCAAAGAAAGTGTAGCAAATAAAAATAGGAATTGAGAGGAGAAGAAATAATAAAGTGCAGTAAAAGGCTTAAAAATCTCAAAATAAGTCATTATCTTTCATTTTGTAATTCCATCATTGTGGTAAAAGTAAAAATTAACAAGTACATAGTATCTAATAATGAAAAATAATAATTTAATAGTGGCAATTTAATTTTTAAATTTATTTGTATATTAAGTTTTTGAATTATTTAAATTTGTACTTTAAAGTTTGTCTAAATCTTATAAGAAGTAGTGCATTCTCTAGTTGAAATGCATAGTATCTTAATATTTGAAATAGAGCAAAAAGTAAATCAATTAAGAAGGTCTAATATAAAAATAATCAATTAAGAAAGTTTAATATTTAAAAGACATTATAGAAATTTATTACAAATATTAGTGATAGTTTAATTTAGGAATTAATTCACAAATTGACTTTTTGAATTATTTAAAAATGAGTTATTTATAGTGAAAAATATAATTAATTTACAATTTAAAGTATCAATATTAGGGTTTGAACCTTGGTGGCCGTTACTACAACCAAGCGACTTGACCACCAAACCACGCCCTTATCAAAAAATTATTTTAAAAATGAGTTCCTTATAGCACAAAATACAATTAATTTATAATTTAAATTTTCACCTAAGTTAAGTGCTATTATAATTTTTTAAAGAATTTTATGGATAATAATTTAAGATATTTTTGGTGATTTAAAAAAAAAGACTTTAAAGGTATTAAAATTTATCAATATTGATGACTATTTCCAAAGATACCCAACATATCAATATAATTTTAAAATTATTTGTCAAGGCATGCATGTTCCTTATAACATTGTACTCTTTTCAAAATAATGGATACATATTGAAAAAACTAATCAAATGACCAATTTGTTTTTATTTTATGATTGATACATGCATTCATACACCAACATCAACTTACCTACATAGCCAATAAAAAACAACAATTAGATTAGTTAAATTTAGAATAGATAATTGCAAGAAATACATAAGAATTAAATGTGATGGATATTTGTACTTATTTCTAAAGCTAATGATGCAAGAATGGTGTTAAATTATTTATATATTTAGTTATTTATAATGTATCATTAAAATGTATTATAATGTGATAAATACATTTTGTTATAATTTTTAGGATGCTTCACCCAAGGTTAAAATTTAAAAATGAAGAGCAACAAAGATAACATCGAAGAGAATATGCTTGAAATTATATGAGACAACAATGTGAATAAATGGATGATGCACAAAGAGAGGAAGTAAGAAGTCTTCAAAATGAAGAGAACAAGAAAGAGGATATGATTGGAATTATATGAGACTACATTGTGTAGGAAAAATGATCCTAGATCCAATTAGGATAGCTAAGGTTATCCCCTTTTCACTTAGCTCAAAATTTAAACATAAATTGACTAGGGTTTGATAATTAGCTTGCTACCATAATGGAGAGCTAATCCCCTAGTGTTTATGCTTATTTTTGTGTTGTGTGTGGATGATGAATTAGATGTGTGATTTGACAAGCTTATTTGACATACAACCCTAGATTTGAAAATGTAATTTATCATAGAAATGAAAATATAAAGTTACAAAATGATTTCAAATATGAGACTAAGACACAAAGAGGAACCTGTGATTGAAATTTTAGCTTGAATTTCTTGGTCTAGGGTGCCCTACATGTCCTATATTGGACTCCTTTTTCAGATCTAAAAGTTTTGAACCAAAGGTTGTAGTCTGCACTCTATTTTTTTAGACTCTCTTTTGCTAAAACCTCTAGATCTGATCTACACACATGAAAATGAAGGAAGAGAGCATTCCCTAGGTCATGCAGAGGCCAAAATAACAAAAAAATGATTGAAATTGATAAATGACAAATGATAATATTACCTTGATGTGAAAACCATTGAAGAAGAGATACCACACACAAGTTTATTGATGGATCCTTGATTGCTTGATAGACCTACAAAAGGTTAGCTCATAAAACATAATAGAAAGCTACAACTAGCATGTAAAGGATAACTCAATACATCTTCACAAAATGGAATGGTTGATCATGTTATCTCCTTGAACATAATTGCTTCCTTCATCTTGATGACTTGTAAGCTTGAACTTGATTGATGAAAGTGTTGTAATAATGCTGCTAATTCTATGATTTGGAGCATTCGAGTTCACAGGTGATCAACATCAACCAAAAAATTTTTGGTTTGGTTTTGCTTTTCTTTTCTCCTTGGGAAACTTCATTTGGTTTGATGGGCAATCACAAAATGTTGAATGATGTCATGCATTCTGAATGCTCATTGTTTTAACTTCATGAGCCCGAATATGTAATTTCTCTATATGTCAATTTAATTTGTATCAACTTAAAAAAAATCATATGAGAGTTTTAAAAATGGGAAAAGTTGAATAGTTATGAAGAGAATATGAAGAGAAATTGTGCAAATGTCGAGGAAAAATAAGAGAGATAATAATGAAAGGTTGTGGAAAATAAATGAGGGATGAAGAAGTTCAACAGGCTGGTTATGTAAAGAAGATAAAACAAAAGGAAGA
>VDFB02285442.1:0-28657 GCA_007258455.2 Sequoia sempervirens
TATAGGATAAATATCCCAGCATAGGAGAAATATCCAAGCATGAGGTGTTGAGGTGTATAGACACCTCTCCAGTCTAGGTCATGAGGAGAATATCAACCTGCACAATAAATTACTAAGTAGGCTTAGGTCATCATGTGGATATGCAAGCATTAAGTATACACTGACATAAATAAATTTGAAAGGCCAGTGTGGAATTGGAAGAGTTAGAAGTTCAAATGACAAAGGGAATGTGAAGAGGCATCAAAGATGGAACAATAAAAGTTCAGATTTGTGAGAGAATGAGGTGCACTTGGTTGAGAAAAAGATCCATGCCATATGCTATTGTAAAGGAAACACATGAGATTACAATAGAAGTAAAGGATTGAATGCAACACAAAGAAAAACAAGCAAGGCACGTACCATACACACATGTGAATGTTTATGCAACAAGGAATAAAGAAGGGTCGTGGCTGTAAGGAGAGTAAAATGGAGGGGAGGTGGCTAAATTGAAAAGTATCACTACCAAGAGAAGAGCCTAAAGGTATATGGGACAACTTGTTTGCTAGCACAAACAATTATGGGGATTGTGAGGAGTAAAGAGTCAAAAGTTGAAGTAGTGAAGGAATTAAACAACATAGATTTTAAAGTGCAGATTGTGTGCAATAGGAGAAGCTGTGTAGCTCATCACGATTAAACAAGAAGGTAGACTAATTTCCACGTAGATAAGTATGAAGGAGAGAGTGTTAGGAGGAAGTCTAATTGGTCCATGTGAGATCTGAATCAGTAGGAATTAAGGCTTATCAAATGTAGATTAAAGGAGGTCGTTTTCCTAAGAAGAGCCAAATCAATACAAGGATTCAAACGTTGCAGGTTGGGAGATTCCTACACAGAAGAACCATGAAGGGAAGTAAGAGAAGTCAAAATGAACAAAGATATGTATGCAGAGTGTGGGTATGAAGGAAATTGCGCCAATGAGAGGAGGAGTAAACATTTATGTGCAAGAATAAGGAATTGAAAATGGAAGTTGTTCGGAGTGAGGGATAGTGATTGTAAAAACGAAGGAATAGAATGAGGAACGTGGTTCGAAGGTGGTGTGTAGAAGTTGTGAGTATGAAGAATACAGAGGAATTTGAAAAGTTGGACAAAGGAGGAGAGAGGCAAAGTAGTTGCTCTGAAATTTGTAATTTTTTATTTTTCATGAAGTTGAATGAAGATATTTGATTGTTTTCAAATTGGTGTTTATAGACATGTATTTATAATCAATTTTAAAGTGACACAAGAATTTTTCAATTTTGGATTTAAATGTTTACTAAGTCATGTAATCTAAGTTTTTGTAGTTTTGAGTTGAGAGTGTAGTTTCTTCTTCATCACCTTTTTTAGTCTTTTGGATTTTTCAGTGCATAGATACGAGCTAGAATAAGAGCACTATTACGTTGTGAATAGAACCAACAAAGATTGAGGCCATGGCGAATTTCCAAAACCATCCAATGACACCAATACTAGGAGCTTTGTAGGAGCAATATAATACTTGGGGAAGCTTGTGAAGGATTTCTCTTTCATAGCAATACCTTTTCATGCTAAATTACAAGGATTGGAATTTTTTAAAAATGGGGTAGCAAGCAACAAAAGGCTTTTAATGAAATCAAATACAAAATCAGTTATACACTTTGGTGCAAGTGGTGAAGAAGTGGATACATTATTTGTTGGATAAGGAAACCATAAAAATCATCAACTCTTCACTATTTGTAATCTCATACCAAACTTCAAACATGCATTGTATTATATGTGGATGGTTTTTCTACAATAATTCTACTTAGTTATCGAGAATAAGAGGAGTGTGACTAATAATATTGTTGGTACGTTGTCATAAACACTTTTTCAATTGGAACCCCTTGCCAAGGAGGTATATGCGGAGGACTACAAGTTAGATTAATATTTTGGAGATGTATACCAAAAAACACAAAGTGACAAGAATGCTCATTTTACATCAAAACTAATTTTATTTTCATGATGAATTGGTTTTCTATTTGGGTAAATTGTGTGTATCACATAGAGAAAGTTGTTTTTCAGGGTAAATTTCTAACCTTTAATGCACCCATTAGCCTATGGAAAATTTTTCTTATGGTATTTGTGTGTAGGCCTAGGAGTTTAATGAATAAAACTAGTTGTGTGTGAGGGATGGTTTCTAATACTACTTGTGAACTAATGTAATCATGTTTCTTATGATTTTGAAATATTGTAATCTTGTTGTGTAAGAAAATCAATAAAAGGGGTTTGTAAAGTGTTAATAATGAATGAAGTTTATTGCTGTAGTATATAATCTTGTTAAGAAAAATATAGTGTGTAAATGACATGAAAACTATTGTAGCCAGGTTGTACACTACTGTAGTAACATCTTTTCTATACCAAATTATTGTAGGTTAAAGGAAATAATATTTTTGTATATATCTTTTATTTCTCAGATGTGAAATCTTTAGACTTATTAAAGAAGTATGGTTATTATATTATGCATTGTGCAAAAAATAAAGGAATCATGCATACAATTTACATTCTTCTCTATCCGTTAAAAGAAAGGATGTTTTATGTGGTGGTGTTGTATAAAATGATTAATTTCAAACTGGTTATCTTTAACATTCATACACATTTTTTTTTGTATGTAGTTAATCTTGACTACCTTATATTGATGATGAATTCTTTTGATACAAATGTACATTTTTTTTCCTCTAAGTTAAATTATTTCACGTTTATTATTGTATTTAGAAGAAGAAAGTGTCTAAGTAAGAGAATCAAACCTAGCTGAAAGGTGTTGAAATTCTCTGCAGAACCTATCGTAGGCTATATGAAAGAATGTACATAAATAAACATAAAATAAAAAATAAAAAACACACAGAGAAAAAAATAAAATAAATAAATAAACATAACCATTCATCCCAGCACTGGTGTGCAGCTTTAGCATAGACCTGCATACTATGTTCTAGATGATCAGAAAAGCAAAAAGAAAATAAGGGTTATAATGATTAATAGTTTAGTTTTTTGGCATATGCCTATAATATAGGTTGATATGTCAGGTAAAGTGATCATGGCATTTTCAAACTAACTTTAATTCTATGTAATATTAATTTTTTTTAGATAAAATTTAATTATTTTTTATTTTAACATTAATAATTTGTATCTAATTATTTCAATTAATTTTTTTTAACATTAAATAATTTTTTATCTAACCATTAAATTTTGATAGGCAAATGTTGTTTCCAATAATTACAATTGTGCACATGATTTAAAGTATAGTATTAAAATTGCAAGCTCAGTATCTTTAATTACTCTTTTGAAAAAGAATGTTAAGGTTAGTTATACTTGTACAAAAATAATATTCATCTAATATGATAACAGACAAATATTATTTCATAATTTATAAATATAATATTAAAACAATCTTATAAAGAATATTAAAACTAGTTGTATTTGTATAATCTTTTAAATATACAAATACAATAGAATAAAATAAAAATAGTTTTTATAAAAATGTTTAATATAAAATTAAGATTTATACATTTATCTATGAAATGATTTTTTTTAAAAAAATTAAAAATTAAATGTTTATACAAAATACTCTTCTCTAAAAAATTAATATTCTACTTTTACAGACCTTAGAAAAACATTAGCTTTGTGAAAGTAATTCATGGAAATAAAAAAACCTTAAAAACTGCTGATTGCTTTACAAACATCATTTTTTTTTTTGCAAAAAATAGACCATGTGTCACTCATTTTACTTTTATTATGAGTTTTTGTGCTTTCTCTATTCTTGGAGTAGAAAATCTTGTCAAATGAAAATGAAAATAATTTTTTTTTTTGCTATTGTCTATAAAAAATGTTTTGTTTCAACCATTAAAATATTACAAACATTGAAGCAAAATTTTTAAGAAAAAAATTAATGTTTGTGATTAAAGGAAAAAACAAGTTTTGATGGGACCCAAAACCCAATACAAGAAGGTTTTGAAGGGACCTAAAACCCTTTACAAGTAAAAGAAGTTGCAAGAAAAGTAATCAGTAAACCATCTGCAACCCAACAACAACAACCATACATTGATCCAGGTGGATCCAGAATACCTAAAAATTTCACAGTCTTAGAATTCATTCAAATAAACATCATTGGATAGAGCTTGCTGACATGATCCTGACACAACTTGAATGGGCCCAAAAGGAGTCCATATGCAGAAGTTATGCTTAGTTAAAGGTTAAGTCAAATAGGCGAATTAGGCGTTCAAAAAGGAAAAAAATTGATCATATCAAAATGAAACAAGAATGATTCCAAGTTGTAGTACTCGTCGTGCTGATTCTGAAACTATATTCAGTTTCAAAAACGGAGCTCGTATGTGATAGGTACGGCTGGTCAAAGGTTGGTCAAAAGTTTGACTCTGGTCAACTGATGAAGTCGGTAAATGTACAATCAACATGATGATGTGGCAGGAGTGGTGAGTTGGCATAAATATATATTAAACCATAATTATTAAAGAAAATAAACACGTATGGTAAAAAAAAAAAAAAAATTTAAAAAAGAGAGGATTTTGTGGGATTTTATCCCTTAAAATCCTCTTGCCTTCCCCATAAAACAAGGAGAAAAATAAAACCCATAAACTTATATTTCAAAAAATTAACCCCTTTAACCACCTTTCTCATATTTCAACCAATTATGATATTTTAAGGAGGTTAAAATAATTGGTTACATATTTTTATGATTTAAAGGAGGGTTCTAAAATATTTCAAAAGATTAGCTTGTGGACTAAAATTATAAAATTATTTTTTAAAGGGGTTAGGGATTGCTTGAATGATTTTTGAAATATTTTGGAATTTTAATTAGGGGGAATTGGTTGAAATTTTTTACTTGTGGAATATGCAATATTTGCAAATAATATGGTTAAAGCCATATTAGCAAATAAATTTGTATAAAAAGGGGTCTTATTTTCTTGTAAAGGTAGTAGAATTTTCTTGGAGAAAATTGTAACAGGGAGAATTAGTGAAGTTCATTTTGGAGAAATAATTCTTTGGAGGAGAATATTGTAAGCATGAAGGCCTTTTGAGTGTCTTCAAGTGTTGAGAGGAGATTGTGAGAAATTTTATGCAAGTTTTGGAGCTTGGATATTATAACAAGGCAATTCGATTGCTTGGCAACATTAATAAAGCGATCCTACTTGAGAGAAGCGATGAAAGTAGTCCACATTGGATGAACTCCATTATCAATATGCATTTTGATCCTTCCAAATATGTCATTCTTCTCTCTTCGTCTCAATTTTTCTAGTTAATTTCATTAAATTGTGTAAAAGTGAACCTAGTTTGTAATTTCAACCGTTAAACAACATAATCATGCAATTCTGCATGGATCGGGAAAATTCTGTAATTAGGAGTTAAGTGCAATAATTTGTAACTTTCTAATTATAAATCAAGTTGGTATCAGAGCCCGTTTTGCAGGAAATTGCATAGTGAATGTTAATCAGGTTGAAGCTAAAACAAGGAGAAGGTGCATTGGAAGAGTTCAATCCATAGATTAGGAAAAGAAGGACCTTTCCATTGAAGATGTTAGAGATGGTAACTGAACATGAAGTTCCAGAACTTGATGAGAGGGGATTTCAGAAAGCTTTCCTAGAAATGAAGTCAATGGTGGAAGTTCTTTTTCAAGAGAGACAAGAATGACTAAGGAAAAAGGAACATAAGGCTAGAAAGGAGGAAGCTAAATCCTCATTGCAAGAAGACAAAGGTAAAGGAGTAGGAGGTGGTGGTGACCCTCCTGAACCTCTATCCCCATCCTCTTCATCTTCTTCATCCTCTTCTTCTTCTTCGTCTAATGCCTCTAAAAAGAAACAGCCTGTGCGAGTTAATGCACCTTTGTTAAAACTAGATGTTAAATTTGATTTGCCAGTCTATAATGAAGAACTAGATGCAGATAAACTAGATAATTGGATTAAGCAAATTGAAGTTTATTGTAGAGTTCAAAAATTTACTAAGGATTCTTAGAAAATTCAATTAGCTACTCTTCGTCTAGGAGGCACAACTTTAATTTGGTGGGAGAGTAGAACACAGGAGGATCTAAGTCGTTATGGAAAAATTATTTCTTCTTGGTTTGAGTTTATAGCTGCATTAAAGAAACAGTTCTATCCATTAGGTCATATGCAAAAATAAGTAATGAATTGGAAATCATTAAAGCGAGAGAAAGGACAAAGTGTATAGGATTATGCAGGTTTGAAGAGCTTAATTTTGTTCCTTTATACACAGAAACTTTGTTGAGTATGGGTGGATTTGTAGAGAAGTTTGAGACATACAATACTTATGTTTGTCCAGCTAACATTGATGAAGTTAGTGTGCAAACTATCCATTGACAAGCTCAAGGGAATAATACACTGACAATTCTTTGATGGAATCAGGTAAGAGTAGAAAGGAAACCAAAGAAAGGAAGAGAAATCGTGATAGCTACTGCAAAGAACTGACGAAAATCCTTATTGCTCACATTGCAAGAAGGAAGGGCATGAAGATGCAAGATGTTGGAAATTGCATCCCGATCAGAAGCCAAAGTGGTTCAAGGATCGAAAGGGTAAGCAGAAGACTACAACTATCATGCAGGAACTTGAATCTAATTCCGATGATGAAACCAAGATCTCAGTTGTGGGTATCAAAGGTAATATTCCTTTTTTCAGTACTAGTTCCTATGCTTCTTCATCAAAGTTTAGCAACCCAGAAGTACACATTTAAAGTAAAATGGTCAAGATTGTTTTAATGAAGATAAGCATACAAGATTGATACACTCATGAATGAGTGGTTCAAGTGAATTTAATCTAGTTGTTAACAGGTGGGATTAAACAACACCTCATCCTAAACCCTTATCCATTGGGTTGGAGTGAATGATAATGGTGGTTATGTCTCCTATGATGTAAACTCTAGTTTACAAATTAGATTCCAAAGTTTGTAGATGAGGTAGAGTTAGATGTAATTTCACTTCACATATGCGGGATGGTTCTAGGTAGTCCTTATTTGTATGACAGAAAGGCCATCTTCTACAAGGAACATAATAGGTATCATTTGTTTAAGGATGGAATTGAATTTATTGTGAAAGCTCATCACATGAAGAATGATAGATCTATTGTAAACATAGGGAATCTGAAGATGATTGTAAATGCAAGCAATAAATTGACCCTTATGTCTATAACAGCTAGTGGTACTAAGCATGATGATGCTAATCATGATAAGGTGTCAAATATAGCACAATGTGAGGATCAGTTGCAAACACATTTAAGCCTTCAACCAAAGGTGGTAAAAGGGGGTTTGAATGATTCATTTTCTAATGACGTTCCTGTTCAAGAGATCTGACATGTTGATACTTTTTCTTTCACATCATTGTATTTAGTATTGTTGCTTATTATTCTATTAGCCAGTTCTATGTGGATAGTGGATACGACAATGAGTATTGATGAATATAAAGTTGAAGGAATGATTGATTATATCAACAATGCTATCTCATTTTTCATCTTGGTTGTGATGGGACAGATGTTCAAAATTCCAGCCAAGTGGATAGGTGATACTGGGCAAGTGAGCCCTCACTTCAATTATACATAAAAATAGACTTTTGGAGGTCCAAAAGCTTCTCAATGGGGAGGAATGATCCAGGTGGATCCAGAATACCTAAAAATTTCACAATCTTAGAATTCATCCAAATCAACATCATTAGATAGAGCTCTGACCGATCTGACACAACTTAGAATGGGCCCAAAAGAATTTCCTGCAAAATTTATGTGATCAAAGGTTAAGTCAAATAGGTAAATAAGGTGTTAAAAAGACAAAACAGTGAGTCATCTCAAAATGAAGCAGAATGATTCAAGTTGTGGTGCTTGATTCTGATTAGAAGAACATATTGGGTTTCAAAAGCAGGAACTCAGTATGTAGAAAGTTCTGTTGTGGTCTCCAAGGTTGGTCAAAAGTTTGACCTCCCCAGTCCAAGTGATGATATTAACAAATCATACAATGGGCATGATGATGTAAGCATGTATGTTGGCAGTGTTGGGAGTTGGCATAAATATATATTAAATATATTATTAAAGAAAAACATTATGGTAAAAAAAATAAGAAAATAAAAAAGAGAGGGATTTGGTGGTTTTATCATATGAAATCCTTACCCTTCCATAAAAACAAGGAGAAAAATAAAACCCATAAACTTATATTTCAAAAAATTCAACCCCTTTAACCACCTTTCTCATATTTCAACGAATTATGATATTTTAAGGAGCTTAAAATAATTGGTTATGTATTTTTATGATTTAAAAGGGGGGTTTAAATATTTCAAGGATTATCTTGTAAGGCTCAAATTATAAGAGCCATTATTTTTAAAAAGGGGTTAGGATTACTTGAATGAATTTTGAAATATTTTGGAGATTTTTATGTAATTAGGGGGAATTGGTTGGAATTTTTACTTGTAAACGGGAGATATGCAATATTTGCAAAATAATATGGTTAAAGCCATATTAGCAAATAAATTTGTATAAAAAGAGGTCTTATTTTCTTCTAAAGGAGGTAGAATTTTCTTAAAGAAAATTGTAACAAGGAGAATTAGTGAAGTTCATTTTGGAGAAATAATTCTTTGGAGGAGAATATTGTAAGTACGAAGGCCTTTTGAGTGTCTTCAAGTGTTGAGAGGAGATTGTGAGAAATTTTATGCAGATTTTGGAGCTTGGATATTGTAACAAGGCAATTCGATTGCTTGGCAACATTAATAAAGCGGTCCTACTTGAGAAGTAGACCCGGAGACGTAGTCCACATTGGACAAACTCTGTTATCAATCTGTGCATTCTGATCCTTCTATCTTCTGTCTCATTCTTCTCTCTTCCGTCTCAATTTCTCTCTAGTTCAATTCAGTTTATTTTTCAATAATTGATTTTAAAGTGTACCTTATTGTAATTTCAACGGTTAAAAAACATAATCACGCAATTCTATATTAGATCACGAAAATTCTGTAATTAGGAGTTAAGTGCAATAATTTGTAACTTTATTATTATAGATCATACATAGATATTCAAATCAACTCAAGCTACAACAAATAGGTTTTGAAGGGACCTTAAACCCTTTACAACTAGGTTTTGACCAACTAAGATGATCAAGTACACAAAAAACAATCAAGTTTTTTAGGGACCAAAAACCCAATAGTTTGCAACCGCTAGACCACAACAAACCAACTGCTCAATGTAAGCAGCATTGAGCCAAAACAAAGAGGGTAGCAAGAGATCCCTTTCAGAACCAACAACGCATAAGGCAATACATAGTACATAGAATCTTGAATTAAAACACTTGTCAAACCAGAAAGCCAAATCAATCTCTACCTCAAAAGGAGAGAGCTCCCCTCCATTGGAGAGGATGTCATGACTAGATTTTCCACCACATCCTAAAAAACTCCAACAACTTCAACATCCACCTCCATAGGACAAGCATCCACCTCAAAAGTATTAGCAACTAAGGAAACCAGGAACTTTCAACCCCCCAACTCCACCTCAATAAGAGAAGAATCCACGCCAATAGGATTCGAGGAGAAAGCCAACACTTCAACAAAATAAGCAGTTGTGCCATCCTTTGGAAAAACCAACAACACAAAGGCTACCAACATCTCCCCAACCAATAGGGGCATAAATAAGCACAAACCATCCAAAACAAAGAACAATCCTTCCAAAATAAGCTCAAGAAGAGCAACAAGGAGAACCTTCATGGAGCCACTAAGAAACATTAAGTAGATACAAATCAGCCTAACTTCTAATAAACAAACCATCTGCTAATCATCAACCATTGAAATCCACAAGGAAAAAGAGAAAGGGAAAACCAAGCAAGAAAAAATCAGGGAGAAAACCACCCAGATAAGCACACCATCAACCCCAACATGCCAGTTAGAGCCATAAAATAACTGCTCCACAAACAAAATCCCAATAGGAGACTTGAAGCACACACCAAGAGAGTTAACTCGAAGGTAAAACAACAAAAAAAAATCTACTAGAACTCTACGAAATAGAAGCCAAAAAGCTACAAAAAAGAAAGGAGCCAAACCAACACAAGGAAAAACAACCCCAAGCAGAACAATCAGTAGAGAAGCCATACCTTGACAGCAAGGAGAACCCAAGCAGGGGAGAGACAAGGAGAAATCCAAAAAGTGAAGCACACCAACTACCCCAACATGCCGATTAGAGCCAAAGATAAGCCACTCCAAAGCCAAAACCCCAACAAGGGGTCCACAACCCAAAACAAGATAAAAACCTCATTGAACAAGCAATAGGAAAATAAGGTTCCTGAATAGAAATAAAAAGCTGCCAGACAATACCAACAACATAGCTTCCACCAGTTGCCCAACATTAGCAACCAACAACATCGACAAAAAAGAAGTGCAACTAATGCAAGAACTTCAAAAGACACATGAGTTATCCTAAAAACCTTGCAAGAAAATAGGGCCTCAATAGGGGCAAAAACCCCCTCATCACCATTAACAAATAGCTCCAACAAAACCAAAGAAAATGTTGCAGCCTCCCAAACAACAATTCCAATGCTTGCATACAACACCTCAATAGCACAAGTAGACCAGCTGTAAACCTCCAACAACAACACATTCACAACCATACCACATGGATCACCATAAGAAAACCCACAAACATTTTGATTGTCGAAAATAAGCACAACCATAAGCTGAGCAACCACCATTGGAACAAGAAGCTCCCCATCTGCGGCCTTTGTAAACCCATAAAAGTTCCAGACACCGAAAATAAGAACAACTGAAAGCCGGGACAACACCATTAAAACAAGCAACTCCCCATTCATGTCCTTTGCAAACCCACAAACACTCCAGCCGTCGAAAATAAGTAAAGCCAAAGCTGAGCAATTGCCATTGAAATAAGTAGCTCCCCATTTGCATCCTCAACAAACCCACAAACGTTCCAGCCGCCAAAAATAAGCACAATTGTAAGTTGAGCAACTGCTACTGAAACAAGCAGCTCCCCATCAGTGTCCTCTGAATCCCCTTCTCCATCATCCTTCTCCTCTGAAGATTTGAAACCTACTCTCCCTCTCCCATTCTCGCCACTCACCATATGGAATTGATACTACCTTTAGAAAAAAAATAATGTTTTTGATTGGTCAAAAGTTAAAAAAATAAATATGACAAGAACTAATAATTATATTTAAATATTATAATTATAATATAATATATTAAATAATTAAGAATTAAAGTATAATATTATTATATTGTAATTTATTATATAACACACTAATCTATTATAGTATATTAATGATAAATTATAATATAATATAATATATCATATTATAATATAATATATAAAATAATATTTATTATTACCAATTTCTAAAACTCTTCATTTGAAAAAAAAAAAAATCTTCAAGTTTTAAAAAAATAGTATTTATTATTGTGAAACATAGAAATTTAGTTATATTAAATTATAATGTTTTTTAATTATATTTTTAATACGTTTTAATTTTTACTTATATAGATTTTTCAATCACTATTTTAACTCTTTCAAAATTGTTTTTTAACAATTTTTTACTTAACTTTTTCATAATCATTACATCTCGATATGCAAAAATTAATGAGAAGTGGTGGAAAAATTTCCACAAAAATATCAATAAAATTGCAAAATAAAAATGTTATGCTCATTTCCAAATAATCCTACTCATCCCTAAGTTTTTTTAGCCAATGATAATCAATAAAAATAATTTCAAAAATTTGAAAAGTTAAAAATTATGCTTTTTAATTTATAAAAATAAAAATATAATATTTGAAAATAAAATAGTCAAATTTGATTGGTTAAAATGAAAAACATTAATCACTAGTTATAAACTTGGCCTTCCATATAATTCCATGGTAGGAACTAATATATAAAAAAGAAAGTGCAATGAATAAAAATACCAAAGAAAGTGAAACAAATAAAAATACCAAAGAAAGTGTAGCAAATAAAAATAGGAATTGAGAGGAGAAGAAATAATAAAGTGCAGTAAAAGGCTTAAAAATCTCAAAATAAGTCATTATCTTTCATTTTGTAATTCCATCATTGTGGTAAAAGTAAAAATTAACAAGTACATAGTATCTAATAATGAAAAATAATAATTTAATAGTGGCAATTTAATTTTTAAATTTATTTGTATATTAAGTTTTTGAATTATTTAAATTTGTACTTTAAAGTTTGTCTAAATCTTATAAGAAGTAGTGCATTCTCTAGTTGAAATGCATAGTATCTTAATATTTGAAATAGAGCAAAAAGTAAATCAATTAAGAAGGTCTAATATAAAAATAATCAATTAAGAAAGTTTAATATTTAAAAGACATTATAGAAATTTATTACAAATATTAGTGATAGTTTAATTTAGGAATTAATTCACAAATTGACTTTTTGAATTATTTAAAAATGAGTTATTTATAGTGAAAAATATAATTAATTTACAATTTAAAGTATCAATATTAGGGTTTGAACCTTGGTGGCCGTTACTACAACCAAGCGACTTGACCACCAAACCACGCCCTTATCAAAAAATTATTTTAAAAATGAGTTCCTTATAGCACAAAATACAATTAATTTATAATTTAAATTTTCACCTAAGTTAAGTGCTATTATAATTTTTTAAAGAATTTTATGGATAATAATTTAAGATATTTTTGGTGATTTAAAAAAAAAGACTTTAAAGGTATTAAAATTTATCAACATTGATGACTATTTCCAAAGATACCCAACAAATCAATATAATTTTAAAATTATTTGTCAAGGCATGCATGTTCCTTATAACATTGTACTCTTTTCAAAATAATGGATACATATTGAAAAAACTAATCAAATGACCAATTTGTTTTTATTTTATGATTGATACATGCATTCATACACCAACATCAACTTACCTACATAGCCAATAAAAAACAACAATTAGATTAGTTAAATTTAGAATAGATAATTGCAAGAAATACATAAGAATTAAATGTGATGGATATTTGTACTTATTTCTAAAGCTAATGATGCAAGAATGGTGTTAAATTATTTATATATTTAGTTATTTATAATGTATCATTAAAATGTATTATAATGTGATAAATACATTTTGTTATAATTTTTAGGATGCTTCACCCAAGGTTAAAATTTAAAAATGAAGAGCAACAAAGATAACATCGAAGAGAATATGCTTGAAATTATATGAGACAACAATGTGAATAAATGGATGATGCACAAAGAGAGGAAGTAAGAAGTCTTCAAAATGAAGAGAACAAGAAAGAGGATATGATTGGAATTATATGAGACTACATTGTGTAGGAAAAATGATCCTAGATCCAATTAGGATAGCTAAGGTTATCCCCTTTTCACTTAGCTCAAAATTTAAACATAAATTGACTAGGGTTTGATAATTAGCTTGCTACCATAATGGAGAGCTAATCCCCTAGTGTTTATGCTTATTTTTGTGTTGTGTGTGGATGATGAATTAGATGTGTGATTTGACAAGCTTATTTGACATACAACCCTAGATTTGAAAATGTAATTTATCATAGAAATGAAAATATAAAGTTACAAAATGATTTCAAATATGAGACTAAGACACAAAGAGGAACCTGTGATTGAAATTTTAGCTTGAATTTCTTGGTCTAGGGTGCCCTACATGTCCTATATTGGACTCCTTTTTCAGATCTAAAAGTTTTGAACCAAAGGTTGTAGTCTGCACTCTATTTTTTTAGACTCTCTTTTGCTAAAACCTCTAGATCTGATCTACACACATGAAAATGAAGGAAGAGAGCATTCCCTAGGTCATGCAGAGGCCAAAATAACAAAAAAATGATTGAAATTGATAAATGACAAATGATAATATTACCTTGATGTGAAAACCATTGAAGAAGAGATACCACACACAAGTTTATTGATGGATCCTTGATTGCTTGATAGACCTACAAAAGGTTAGCTCATAAAACATAATAGAAAGCTACAACTAGCATGTAAAGGATAACTCAATACATCTTCACAAAATGGAATGGTTGATCATGTTATCTCCTTGAACATAATTGCTTCCTTCATCTTGATGACTTGTAAGCTTGAACTTGATTGATGAAAGTGTTGTAATAATGCTGCTAATTCTATGATTTGGAGCATTCGAGTTCACAGGTGATCAACATCAACCAAAAAATTTTTGGTTTGGTTTTGCTTTTCTTTTCTCCTTGGGAAACTTCATTTGGTTTGATGGGCAATCACAAAATGTTGAATGATGTCATGCATTCTGAATGCTCATTGTTTTAACTTCATGAGCCCGAATATGTAATTTCTCTATATGTCAATTTAATTTGTATCAACTTAAAAAAAATCATATGAGAGTTTTAAAAATGGGAAAAGTTGAATAGTTATGAAGAGAATATGAAGAGAAATTGTGCAAATGTCGAGGAAAAATAAGAGAGATAATAATGAAAGGTTGTGGAAAATAAATGAGGGATGAAGAAGTTCAACAGGCTGGTTATGTAAAGAAGATAAAACAAAAGGAAGACCAAGCACAATATTATGAAACACAACTTGAAGGGGAAAGTATATGTGGAGAAGCTGACAATCAAGAAAGAGAGGAGGAGATAAAGTCATCTAGAGGGGAGGTTGAAGGAGGAGTGCGTGGCATCAGGGAATGAAAGAAAGCTATTATTGATGCCAAGTTGGGAGATTATATGTAGGTCAAAATATATTGAGAACCAAGAATGTATTGAGATGACTAGCGCAAAAAGGAAAGAGGATAAAAGGGAGATTAAGAGGGGTGCACGGGCTACCTGAAGAGGCATGAGTGGAAGGCATGGAGGAGTGTCAGGAAGGGAGGTCGTGTAGGAGACAAGGTGAATATACATGGGAGAATAAATGTAGCTGTGCGATAGGAAGAAATGATGATGCAAGATCAATCAAACGCTCTAGGGAAGGTACAAAACATGGGAACAAATTAATAGGCAACACATGAGAATAGTTTCCTTTGCATTCACTAAGAATCAAAGATTTAATTACAAAGAGAGCATGAATCTAAGAGGTAGCGGTGAAGTTGGGAGAAGAAATGCTACATATCCATGAAGTATACCTTGAGAAAAATAGTGCGATGAAGACTGTTTTAAAAGTCCACTTAGATATGTCACAGATATGTAATAGCAATTTTCTGTGCTACGTGATCTGGGAAAATTGTAAAGTGCAGACTTGAACCGATTGTGGTAAATGGGCGATGAAGGCATAGTACAAGAGAGTGTGCTCTTTAGAATGGGCGAGTCAATGGTTACAAATTGGATGACTACTGTGCAAGGGAACTATGAAAGGAAGTGAAATAATTTGATTTGGGTGTCCATCAAGAAACTTAGGCAGAGGCTGCAAGTCTGAGAAGAATCGAACTAGAGGAAGAGGAATATAGAGCAACAATGGAGTTGCCTAGAAATGTAATGTAGAATTTTCATGAAACTATAATGAATAAATTTATCTATTTTCAAATTTGGGTATTTTTTGGTGTAATTGTAATCAATTTAAATTGACACAAGTAATTCTTGATTTAAATCAACACATGTAATTATCGATTTTGAGTTAATTCATTAACAGAGTCTTTGTAATCTAGAAATTTGCAAAACTGGGTGAAATTTGGGAGAGTAGTTTTTTTCGTCTTCATTAAATGGTATCAAAGCTAGTGGTCTTGAGTGTGTTGACAGATCACCGATCGTGAGGTAACCAGGACCTACAGGTGGAGAGGGAGTGAGAAGAGGTTGTGGGTGCATAAGCAGACCGCCGAACATGAGGTAGCTTATGGTGAAACTTGTGGATTGAGGAAGAGTAGCTCAAAAGTGTCAGTACAGGTGTGAAGTCCTGAGCGGTTGAGGGTTGGCAAGGAACTATTGTAGTGGTAGATTGCAATAGATGAAATGGAATCTTTGTGAGGATCGAGGTATGATTGCAGTGTGGAGGTTGCAAGGGTTGAGTGCAGTGAAGACATGCCAGAGGAGGGAATGGAGAGAAGAGGAAGTATTTGGCGGACGAGGTCAAGCTATTTAGTGGAGAAGGTCAGGCTTTCAATGATGGAGTTTGTTGGAGATTATTCACAGTCTTGAAGGATGATTCTATCACTTAACTCCACCTTTGTGAGTCCATGCTCACAAATTTTCTTACCCGTCATGTCTAATGCAAGAGCATTTGGGTCCACAGGTGATCATCATCAACAAAAAAAATTCAGTTTGGTTTTGTTTTTCTTTTCTCCTTGGGCAACTTCATTTGGTTTGATGGGTGATTGCAAAAAGTTGAATGATGTCATGCATTCTGAATGCTCATTGTTTTAACTTCATGAGTCTGAATATGTAATTTATCTGTATGTTAATTTAATTTGTATCAACTCAAAAAAAATTGTATGAGAGCTAAAAATGGGAAAAGTTGAACAATTATGAAGAGAATGTGAAGATACATTGTGCAAATGTGGAGGTAGAATAAGAGAGATACCAATGAGAGGTTGTGGAAAATAAATGAGGGATGAAGAAGTTCAATAGGTCGATTATGTAAGAAAGATAAAACAAAAGGAAGACCAAGCATAATATTATGAAACAAAGCTTGAATGGGAAAGTATATGTGGAGAAGTTGACAATCAAGAAAGAGAGGAGGAGACAACGCCATCCAAAGGGGGGGTCGAAGGAGGAGTGTGCGGCATCAGGGAATGAAAGAAAGCTAATATCAAGATGTGAGGCTGGGATATTATATGCAAGTTACAATATACTGAGAACTAGGAATGTATTGATAGTACTAGCATAGAAAGGCAAGAGGATAATAGGGAGATTAAGAGGGGTGTGCAGGTTGCCTGAAGAGGCGTGAGTGGAAGGCATGGAGGAGTGTTAGGAAGGGAGGCCTTGTAGAAGACAAGGTGAATATACAACCATGGGATAGTAAGTGGAGTTGCGTGATAGGAAGAAATGAGGTTGTAATATCAATTAAATGCCAGGGAAGGTACAAAATGTGGGCACAAATTAACAGGAAGCGCATGAGAATAGTTTCCTTTGCATTCGCTAAGAATCAAAGATTTAATTATAATGAAAGCATGGATCTGAGAGGTAGCGGTGAAGTTGGGAGAAGAAAGGTTGCATATGATCCATGAAGTATACCTTGAGAAAAATAGTGCAATGAAGACTGTTTTAAAAGTCAAAGATATGACACAAATACATAATAACAATTTTCTGCGCTATGTGATATGGGAAAATTATAAAGTGTAGACTTGAACTGATTGTGGGAAATGGGTGATGAAGGCAGAGTGCAAGAGAGTGTCCTCTTTAGAATGGGTGAGTCTTGAATAGTTGTAGATTGGATGAATGTTGTGCAAGGAAACTATGAAAGGAAGTGAAAGAATTTGATTTAGGCGTCAATCAAGAAACTTAGGAAAAGGTTGGAAGTCTGAGAAGAATCAACCCAGAGGAAGAGGAATATAGAGCAACAATGGAGTTGCCTAGAAATATAATTTAAAATTTTCATAAAACTCTAATGAATAAAGTTATTTATTTTCAAATTTCAATATTTTGTGGTGCAATTGTAATCGATTTAAATTGACACAAGTAATTGTCAATTTTGAGTTAGTTTGTTAATAGTCTTTGTAATCTAGAAATTTATAAAATTGGTGAAATCTAGGAGAGTGGTTTTTTTTTCTGTCTTCATCATTCTGCCCTTGACTGATTTTAGGATCTTCAATTCGCTCAATAGATTTTCTAGGATTTGAAATGGTGAAAATACCTTGAATTTATATGTAATTATTCTAATTTCCCAAAAATCAAATACCGATAGTTGACAATTGAAATTGAAAAATTGAAATAATAAATTATCGACACTGACATATTAAATTATCGACATTGACATATTCAAATTTCAAGCCAAATTAGGTGGTCTAGGGCGCACTAGATCCACCTTTTTTGGGGTCTAAAAGTGTCAGGGGAAAAAATTTAAATGCATATATTTTTTTAATTTTTCATGTTTATTTCCTAAGAATGTTTATAAAATATGTAATTGATGCATAATTATGTCCAAGCAGATAGGGGTGAGCTAAACCTAAGGTGAAACTGTTAAGGGTGACAATTTTCAATCCACTACATTTAGCCCCAAGTGTAAAGGAAATAAAAACCATACAAGAGACTTTCATGTTGCTACCATGTAAAAATATATGGTTACACCTGAGATTGTACCAGTATGAATGGTAATGAGAAAACATGTGAAGCTAAAAATTTCACATAATGAGGAGCAACACCATAGAATAGATCATTATTGTCTGGAGTGATTAGGTACATCAACACATGGAAGAGCACCACAATCAATGAGTTATATTTTATTATTCAATTCCTCACATTCATTGGTGGAATGACCATGCACTTGATGATATGCACAAAATAAATTATTATAAAATTTCTCACGTGTTGGAGGAGGAAGAGTAATCAAGCAAGCTTTGAGAAGCCTTGACAAAATATGCTCTTGTTTGGATATAGGATAAATATTAGGTGACATTCCTTTCTCTTGTGATAAAAACTTGCTCACTTACTATAGAGCTTCCTCTAATGCCTAATTAACTAGTGCCAATGATTGTACACATGACTTAATGGACTTGAAAATCCTAGACTAAGAAGTTCATCATTAAAGAGAGGGCTTAATTAAATTATCAACCAAGGGGTTGTAGACTTTAGATGATGCTAGAAACATATATGCATTCATGAATTCCAAACATCCTACATCGACTGATTATAGGTAAATGAAACACATATAAATGCAATAAAAGTTTTAACCAAAATAAACTTCTATTTCCCAAAATAGAGTAAATGAATACAAAAAACTACCTAATTAATACAGGTACTTAATGCTTATGACTGTAACTAAATAACTATTATACTACAGTATGTCCTGATCCAATCAACCTCTAAAGTACTGAACAAAGTATTGAATAAAGTTTCTAATTTTAAATTTATAATGCATCATTCACAATTGCATGAACTGAAAACTACCAATTAAAATTGCAATGTATAATCTAATATATCAATATGAATTAAGGTGGTTTTATAATACCTCAAGTGGCCCTTGCTTGAGTTACTATGTCTGTAAAATCTCTTTAATCACTCACTTAGAAAATCATGTTACGTCATTCCTAATGCCTCTATAAAAGTTTGTTGATCCAACTTCTAGTTCATCACGATCAAAATGAAGAACCCCAATGTTGTTTAACAATTGAATGGTTACTTCTTCTCTTCTCTTCTTTAGAAGAGACTTTGGTGTCTTAAGAGAATCTAAGGCTACACTGCCAGGGTTTGACGATATCAATAACTCATCCATTTTGATAAATGCATGGGCATCATGTGGATCTATGCAAGTTGCCTTTCTTAAAATTTCCAAAGACTTCTCTGCCTGCCCTTGCTAAGAATATATATGGCCTAAAAATTTTAAGCTCTCACAATTCTTAGGGTGGACCTCTGGAACCTTTTTAAAATTTGAGAGAGAACTCTTAAGATCTCCCAATTTCAATTGAACCTGTCCACAAAATCCTGTGGCCTTTGGCTTTCCTTGACTGATGCCATGTAGTAGTGGCTAGTTGTGTCATAATCACCTTTAATATGATAAGATCGTGCAAGATTGTAATATAAATGAGATTTCATGAGAGGGTG
Source organism: Sequoia sempervirens (assembly GCA_007258455.2). Taxonomy (NCBI): domain Eukaryota; kingdom Viridiplantae; phylum Streptophyta; class Pinopsida; order Cupressales; family Cupressaceae; genus Sequoia; species Sequoia sempervirens. The sequence continues at coordinate 19,640 of VDFB02285442.1, forward strand.
GTCAATTGAAACAAGAGCTGTCTCAGTCAACTGTTCCACAAGAAAATGCTGCCCTATGAAGAAATAATGGTTTGCTAAATGATTCAATGCCATTGCACAGTACGGGTATAATTCAAAGGCTCTACGCATCTTTTCCATTCTTTCATGAACACTACCTTTTTCACTAACTATAAGAATCCTACAATTAAAAAGGTGCACAAAACTAACTCCATAGATTTTTCCCCATTTCAAATAGCAAAATTGCCAAAAAAATGCGTTTAAAACCTGCAAAAAAATGAAAATAAAATCATGCTGATTTTCACGCCAAAAAAAAACCATGAGACCATAGTTTGTTGCTTACTATTATGATTTGATAGATTTTTTCCAAGAATCCATATCTTTTTTGAAAGCACCTATTTTAGGCTTTTAGCCATAGCAGCAAGGCAGTGAACTGTTTGATAAAATGCTTTGGTAGACATGTATGCAAAATGTGGTAGCATAGACAAGGCAATGAACTATGGAAAAAATTCCTCAAAGAAATGTGGTCTCATGTTGATGGAATGCCATGACGAATGCCATGACAAGTGAATTGTTATGGATTGTCATTTCCTCCACCATCTCCCCGTCTTTTTCTTTTGACCCCCTTGTCTATACTACCTTTTATATGCTTTATATATTTTTTCCAAGCATCCATAGCTTGTTCAAAAGCACTTGTTTTAGGTTTTTAACCATAGCAACAAGGAAGTGAACTATTTGATGAAATGCTTTGGTAGACAATATGTATGAAAAATGTGGTAGCATAGACAAGGCAATCAACTTTTTGAAAAAATGCCTCAAAGAAATGTGGTCTCATGGAATGCCATGACAAGAAAATGCAATTGGCAATTGATCCTAGTTATTAGTTATGCAATGTGAAGTAATTGCATAACTTCTTAGTTTGACTTTGTAAAAACTATATTGTAATTGAAAATTTGTCATCTATCAACATCTAGTTATTAGTTATGCAGCGTGAAGTAATGCTTTGAGTTTGAAAGATGTGGAATACAATGTAATAAACAATTTGAATATAAACTCTCTATTTTATTTTCTCTCTATAACTCTATTGCTATGGAAAATCCTTTCAATTAAGAAAAATAGTTTTTGTCTCTTAGTCTACAATTTTTTGTTGCTATGTGTAGAACATTATAGATGGATCAACATTGAAGGTTGACTGGGGATCAATACCATGCATTTGATGAGAGAATAGCTAATGAGAGGGACATGGACAAATATCCATGTCCATGTAATTACTATCTTGGTGGAAAGGTGAAAAAAAGAAGTGAGATTTATCGACATATGATAAGATATGGGTATAGTGGTATAATCCCTTGGAATGTCAATTATTATGAAGATACGATAGAATGGAAGAGGGTGAGAGATGAAGAGGCAACAAACATAGATGAAGTGGCACCAAACATAGATGAAGAGGCAACAATGTTAGACGAAGGGTTTGAAGTTGATAGAATGTTGAATGAGGGTCTAAATAATGATTGGGCCAAGTTGATGGAGAGTGATTCAAAGCCTGTGTATGCTAATTGTAGGTTAAGTCATTTGATAACAATCCTTCAAATTCTTAACTTTCAAGTGGTGTTTGGTTAGACAAATGAGAGTGTAGATAAGTTATTGGCATTATTAAGTTTGTTGTTACCACTTGACTCCACATTGCCAAAAAAATGAAGTCAATGTAGAAAGGAAATCACTAAGCTAGGATTAGGGTATGAAAACATCCACACATGTGTGAATGGTTGTGTATTATTTCACAATATTCTTACAAGTGAGAGTGAATTTTTGAAATGTCATGAAGTGAGGTATAGAGAAGGGTTGAAATCAACTATGATTCCTAGAAAGGTTCTTTGCCACTTTCCGATAATCCCATGATTACTTTGAATGTATAGGTGCAGAGACATTGCTGAACTTATGTAATGGCATGCCCAAAATAAGAGAACTGATGGAAAACAATGACATGTGCTTGATTCTAAGATGTGGATGGAATTTGATAGCAGATGGGCTGATCTTTCTCAAAATCCTCATAATATAAGGTTGGGTTTGGCTCTAGATGGGGTGAACCCATTCTTAGATCAAAGTACTAAATGGTCAACTTGGCCAGTGTTTTTAATAAATTATAACTTACCTCCATGGTTAGCAACTAAACCATTTTTTCTTAATGCTATCATTGATTATACTAGGAAAGAAAAGTGTGACTTCAGATACAATTGATGCTTATCTAGAGCCATTATTTGATGAGGTAATGGAATTTTGGAAATGAATTGAATCAATTCAATCTTTAAGGGATGGTCATTCAACCAAATTCACTTTTTAAGAGCTTCATTATTGTTTATGATTCATGATCTTCCTACATATGGCACATTGTTTGGTCTCAGTGTTCATGGATACTATGGATGTCCTACTTGCAACTTTAAGGATTTTGTGAGGCACTCAAGAAGTTTGCGTAAGTGTATTTATTGTGGACATCATGCTTACCTTCAAATGGATAATTCATATCATCAACAAAAAACATGGTTGAATGGTCAAGAAGAGAATCATGAAGCACCATTGCTAATAACATGTGATTACATTGTTGAGAATTGACAAAAAAGAATGTCATTTATTGAAAATGATGGGATTGCTGGTAGTAGATATGATCCATGTAATTAAAGAAGAGTAAAAAGGTTGTGCATATTCTATAAGTTGCCATACTTTAAGGATATAACCATTAGAAATACTGTTGACTTTATGCATATTGAGAAAAATATAGCCTATGCTATTATAGAAACTCTTTTTGGTGTTTTTGATACTATTTCATCACGTGAAAACTTTTGACAACTAAAGATTCGTCGAAATATTTGGGTTAAAAAATATGATGATGAAAAATATAGAAAACCTAGTGCTCCTTATGTTTGGACAAAGGAACAACGTGCACAATTCTTACAATTGATGTCTTAGACTCAGTTTCCCACTGGATATGTAAGTAGTAGTATTAGAAGCCAAACTGACATTAATGGCTTAAGAGGCCTCAAGACCCATGACTATCATGTCATAATGGAGAATATTTTACCTATTGTGGTAAATATATAAAGTTTGGAAAAGGGGCCAAGATTGGAAATTATAAGGTTAGGCCTAATATTAAAGAGAATGAGTTTACATGTATTAGACCCTTCGAACTTTGATAGTTTGAGGGAGGAGGTTGTTGAAGTCCTTTGTCTATTGGAACATGAATTTCCACCAACAATTTTTAACATTTCTATGCATCTTTTGATACATCTACAATATGAACTACATTGTGGCTTGGTAAGAACAAGATGGATGTATCCTATAAAACGATATATGAAGGTTTTGAAAAAAAATGCTCGTACTAGAGAAAAACCGGAAGGCAACATGTCTGAGGGATATTCAATGCAAGAGGCCATGGGATTTTGCATAGAATATATGAAGGATTTTAAAAATGTCAATCAACGTGTATGGGACGATGACGAAGAAGAGACAATTGCAGGTGAAGTATTAGAAGGCAATGTATGTAATTCAAGCTATCACATCAAGAAAGAAGTGCGATACATGGTTATATTCTTGAAAACACATCTTTGTTCGATAAGTGGCGTAGGTAAAAAAAGTTACACAATAATTTATTTACTCAATTGCATTTACACATTTATATTATCAATCTTAGTATTTGCATGTTAATATTCTATGTAGAAAATATGAAGAAGACAATCAAGCTTGGATGCAACATCAACCTCAAAGGCATAAACATCATGCTGATTTGATTGGAGGTGATTCTTTTCCAAAATTTGAAAAATGGATTGCTAATGTAGTCAGTGATGCAAAAGAAGAAGGTCAAGATATAACAACGGAGGAAAGTGAGCTTTCACAATCTCCACATTTATGGGCTATGCATTTCAGTGGAATGTGGGCCTATGGTAGTCATTTAAGAGTGGAAGAAAAAGACAAAGGAAAGATAAATTGTGATTGTGTTGTTAGTGATGAATTTCTTCATGAAACTGAGAAGAAATTTTATGTTCCAGATTCATCCAACAAATTATTCTAGTGGACTATGGTGAAAATAGTCCTATATTATTAAAATGTAAGTGGATCTGACCATCTGCAGTACAATTTGATGAGTATGGATTTGTATGCACAAATACAAGACAATTTTTATTAGAGATCGATGAGCCGTATGTTTCCCCTCTTCAAATTAACCAATAATTTATAATTGATGATGGAAGAAGCCCAGGATGGTCGTATTTCATTCAAACAGAGTCTCATTCAAAACAAAAAAATCATAGAAGTTGTTGATATAATGCCCGATGGGCAATATGTTAATTTACAATAAACATTTGAAGAAGTGGAGAAGATCATGAGGGAGTGTTTGAAGAAGACATTTTGATTACCAATGAAGAGATTGGGAGAGAGAATGCATTGCATGTCACATATGAGGATGAGGAAGAAAATCAAGTAGATGCAAACATGAATGATCAGGATTTGATCTTGCTGGAAATGTAGATGATTATGATGATGTTTTGTCACCTTAAGAGGTTAGCTTGTCACCTAAAATTTGGTTATATTTATGGTGTAATTTATTATTGAATGTAATAAAGATCTGAATACATATGTATGCTTATTCACTGTTATTTTACTGATACATTTTTGAATGTAATCATCATTATTCTGCTGGTACATTGTATACAAAACCTGAGATGTCCACTACTGATTTGAAGTGCATTTAAAGTTAGGTTCAATCATTCTTATTAGTTTTCTTACTTTGGTTGAAAATTTGAAATTAATTTTGTTTAGTTAGAATATAATTTCTTGTATGTCCTATATGTTTTCTAGATGCAAACACATAATGAACATCTGTGATTTAATAATACATATAGATATCTTAACATTAGGTGAACTAAGCCTCCTCATTACAAACAAAGGAATGATCTCCTAGGTCTGATTGACACTAAAAACTAAAACTGAGAGACTGCAAAATTAGAAAATTGTTCAATCTTTTCAATAAAATGATATCTAAAATATTGCATTCATAATAAAATCCAATACCGCACTACTGCAGCAGTCAATAGAGGTATGCATGGGATGGTGGGACATATAGGTCAATATACAAATTCTTACCACAATACCGCATCAACCAAATATGAATACCATGGGGTGGCGGTGAGAACATGTTAACAACTCAAGTAAACCGTAGCCCCGCAAGGGGTAAATAGTGACATTATGGTATGGCGGTGAACAATCACTCAACCACTAGAATTAACCTGCTGCCCCATGGGAGTCCAAAGGGGTGTGTGCAGGGTGGAAGTACTGCTAACCCTACCTTACCACTACCCCGCAATAGTCTTGATATGACAGAGTGGTATGGTGGTGAACAATCACTCAACGCTAGAATTAACTCGTCATCCCGCGGGTGTCCAAAGGGGTGTGTGTGGGGTGATGGTACTACTAATGCTACCCTGCAGTGGTCTTGAAATGATAGAGTGGTACTGTGGTAAAAGCTATCAAAACATTTAATGATTATACCGTTTGATTTCCCAAGATCAAAGGCATGTATTCAAACTCAAAATATGAGAAGATTCTGAAATATTTTGCATGAATTGACATTAATTGTGAGCTGACCGAGCTCAATAACAAATATTACTTGGGAATCGATGACATTTTGGAAATCATTCACATAGCTTAGTGTACCAGAGGCAAGGGAGTTCAAGTGGGAACACTCTACAACTATTATTTCGCCGGGTAAGTTCATAGAAACCCTCTATAGCAAGTGTATAAGAACTAAATTTTCTTCTACAAGTAGACACTTAAAGAAATCAAGTAGGAGTAAATTCTTCATCATGCCACCCAAAAGAAGTCAACATGCGAGTAAAAACTAAGAGCCCACATTTTCTAAATCAAATAAGAGGTCCCTGTAACAATCCATTTTAGATGTGTTCCCTAATTCTGTAGACAAAGGATTGAAAAAGATGTTTAAAGATATAGCCCATGGATGTAGAGACCCAATTATCCCTATCTCAAAGTGGGATTTGTTTTGGTACTTCTATGAAAAAAAGGGATGACAAGATTCCAGTTTTGAATCCTTGGACCTTAGATTTGGCCAAATTGATAGTCCCAAATTTCTTCGTAGATGTTGAGTTTATTAAAGTATTGGCACAATATTATCACCCGACTACTAGGACTATAAGAATGCCAGATGGTTCACCATTAGTGGTGCTAACTAAAGAAGCAATTATAGAGCGTTTTATGTTAAATGTGAGCAATCTATCACTAAGATCGACTTGGACAGAAGTGAGGAGGATTATAGGAGATTGAGAAAAACTTACAAGACTGATGAACTTCCTTCACACATGAAAAAGGGTGTAAACAATAGGAGGATACCTATCTCCCCCTCCCAAATTGAGCCATTTTCCATAGAAGACTTCCAAGTATATTTCAAAAGAACTGATTTTGCTTTGTGCCAAGTGATTGGAATAGATGTTGAAGAGAGGATGCCAACCTATCTCATGATGATGGTAATGAAGATACAAAATCCTAAAGTCAACATTGAGTATGACTTTGCTGCTGAAATTGAGAAAGGGCTACATGAGGGATTTTTGCAAGTAAGAGAGAACTGAGCTCCCATCACTTTCAAGAAATACTCTTTGTCGTGTCATTTAATATTGTACCAAAATAGAAATAGATGGACTAAAAGAATGTGTTTGGGAATGACCAATAATGAAGGGAACATGTTGCCTATACAAAACTACTGTTACATCTGGGATAGTAGATGTAAAAATAGTAATTATGTAATATTTCATGATGATTTCATAGTAAAGGTCATGGCCACTCTTGGTTATATTTCACCAAGATTTCCTAATAAAATCATTCAAGTATTAAGACCTTTAGCATTGAAGCTAGAGTAGGGACACACTCACAATTTCAGTGACTGGTTCTTCTTAGTAGAACAAACAATAATAAGGGTCTATGGGTGTCCTCAAGCCCCACATGTTTTACCTAAATTTTTTTCTATTTGAATTTCATTTTTATAATTTATGTGGAAAATGTTATGGATGGAGCAAGATGTTATGAAAAAAAGAAGGGGACATTCCTCCCTGACCTAACTGAATGTGAGGTGCTATCCATAGGGTCTGACACTCTTAAAGAACTGCAAAACTATTTGAAGATGGGGTATTCATTGAAGTCATGAGGAGAAAGGGTCTTTGATCCTGAAGGGCATATTAATTTTATAAAGTAGAAACTTCTCACTAAAGCTAGGATTACCCATGTAATGGATTATGAAGAAGATGTAATAAGAAATTGCTTTACACCTAATGAAGTTTATCAGAGAAAGAGGAAGTGGGAAATCATAAAAAGGCATGAGGATGAGAAGAAGAAAAGGGACATTGGATTCCAAGGATTCTATGTTGAAGAAAAGGATCCTATCAAAAGGATGAACGTAATAATTGACAACTTTGAAAGATTATATGTTGAACTAGAAAAGAAACCTGAGGGCTAGTCTTCAAAACCCTCCAAGTTGCCCATCAAACCAAGTGGTATTGTAATCATAGAGCCCCTACCACACACTACCACAATACAATTAGAAGCATCCACTAAGCAACCAAGTCCTAAAAGGAAGAAGACACATGGAGTGGCCCCCTTAGTGGCATATGAAATAAGTGAAGGAGTAGGGGATACTGAAAAGGTAGCCGATGCACTTTTGAATTTTAAAGATGATGAAGTTGATTAGCCACCACCTAAGCTTGCAACTAATGCTCACAAACTAGAAGAAAGAGTGGATGTACATGGGCATAATGATCAAGAAGTGCATGATGATGAAAGGGTGATTGCTACCCTTAGATTTATTTAAGATGATGAATTTATTCAAACTCCCGAGTTTAAGGATTTTTGGTTTAAGATGAAAATGAAAGAATTTGAGGAGAGACTCCAAATTAATAAGATGGGCACTAAGGAGTCACAACATGACCAGATTGTTGTCCAGACTCTTGAAGAACTCAAGATTAATGACCTGTGTGGGGGAAGTGCTGCCACAGGCAGCACTGGCCTCCATAGGGGAGGCTAGGCACAACCTATGGTTGCGTCCCCTCTCCCTTTGGGGGCCCGTGGGGCCATCGATAATTCATTTTTTTTTAATTTTAATTTTGTTTTTTTTTAATTATTTAATTTAATTTTATATTATATATATTATATAATATATATATATATATAATATATTTATATATAATATATACATATATATATATATATTACATATAATATTTTATATATTATATACATAATATATATATTATATGTATATAATATATTATAATTTAAATAAATATATATTTTTTTATTATTTAAATAAATATATAATATATATATATTATACATAATAAACATGTATTATATACATAAAATATATATTATATATTTTAAATAATTGGGAGTTATTTCAATTAGTAGGAATATAAAATGTTTTTAAAAAAAAATATATATATATTTAAATGATATTTAAATATTTAAATATATGGATTTTAAGATGATTATTCTATTATCATAGATTGAAATGAAATTGATTTTTATAATAAATGTTTTTATTTAAAAAGTTGATTTTTAATATTATGTGTAATTGGAGAAAACAAAATTAGATTATTAGTTTAAGTTCCTTAACGTTGCCAATATAATTTTAATTACTGTTGAGTAGTTGCAAATAATGTTGATTATTTTTATTTGATTACATGCAATATGTTATCGCCTTGCTTGGATTTAGGAAATCCTAAAGTAGGTTATTGAATTGTCGGTTGTCTTTTCATCATGATCTCTCTCTCTCATTCTTGATGTTGGGAAAAGGGAATTAATTGTTTTTTTGAAATGATTTATCTTGAAAAGAAGAAATGGTTATTATTATTATTATTATTATTTGAAAAGAAGAAATGATTTATTGATTTGTTTAGAATAGAAGAAGTAACTGTTTTAAATATTTATTATTATTTAAAAGAAATTAAGGAATTGAACATATGGTTTAAA